>JAODTR010014037.1:0-27185 GCA_025399935.1 Amblyopsis rosae
TGTGCACACTCAAAATCGCACAGTACAGGAATATACTTATACAAATCAGTCAACCAAACATGCCCCCCCCCCCCCCACACACACACACACACACACACACACACACACACACGCACACACTCCCTGCTGGTTAGGGGACAAAAGAAGAGTCTCTCCCAGGGCTGCTTAGGGTCAATCAGCCAGAACAGGGCCTTGATGCAAATGGAACTGTTTATGGGGAGAAGTCGGTGGAAACACAGACGGGGATTGTTCGATGGAAACACAGCTGCAACTCTACGATTATAGCCCCGGTGACTTCAGTGGAATCCGCAAACACACACGTACACTCGCGCAGTCGCTCACGTGCGCGCACACACAGATACACCACAAGCAAACACACCGTTTATGTTTCTAACAAATCATTTACACTATCAAGTAGATTCTCAACCTATACTCCCATGCAAATGTGAACATGTTAACACATTACATTTCAATAAAAACACATATATATATATATATATATTTTTTTTTTTATCAGAGAAAATATTCACAAACACAAGCTTGGATAAAGAATTGTATGTGTCAAACAAAAACAATTCTATCGGCGCATGAAATTGATTATATTTTCTCAGCAATTTTGACAAAAAAAAGAATAATACTATAAACCAGAACGAAGCAAGAACAATTCAATTGTGTCAAAAAGCAGTTGATACTATAGTGCGACAGATTTTAGGAACTAAATGTAAGTATTACATCTAATACTTAGAATACTTAGTTTAGGACAAAATCTAAGGAGCTACATTTAGAGAGATAGAGAGAGAGAGAGAGAAGGGATGGAACAGTCAAAGAAAGGGGGAGATTGAGCAAGCTAACATGATTACAACCGAAGCCAGCTCAGGTAATCACCAGCCATGTAGTTAAAAGGTCTCCTGCTAGCTACAGGCCAATGGGTCGGTCTCTCTCCCTCAGGTAAAGGAAGTAGGTAATTTGCAGATTGCGTCTGCTGTGTCACGTTTTCATGTCTTGCCTCTTTTATCTTTGACCTCCCTCCAGCCAACTGCCAAAAAAGGTGGGAAATTAGGGTCAATTAGGAGAACTGCAGGTGGAGTAATATAGCGGCGTTACCAAGTTGCCAGCTGTGTTTGTGTCGAGGAGCACACATGTACGCGTCAAGTGTGCGAGTGTGATGTGCGTGCAATGTCCACTGGCATCGACGTGGCCCTAAGTTGGATTTCACTAACTCATTATAGCATGCTGACCTGCCCTATACCCAGCAAGGCACTGGGCACAGAGCCACTACTCACACACACGACTTACCCTGCCTGTCAAAGAACAGTGCACAGGAGAGAGAGAGATAATCATTGTACACATCTGCTTGGCTGTCTCTAATGCACTCACACACCTCTTGGTGGCATTTAAAAATAACATTTAAGGATGATAACTGTACATTCCAACAATGTTGGAGCAACAATCTTTTCATTGTTTTGTTTTGTTGTTGTTTAATGTTGATTCATACAATGAAATTCCCCCGAAGCCCAGTTCTGATATTGAACTGAACCTTATGTTATTCCGGTGTGTAGCAACAGGAAGATATGTTTGTATATCCAATAGCTGTAGTTGGTTGGTCCCTTCTATTTAGCTTCAAAGTGACTGATGAACATTATCACTTTCAAGTTTAAGATTGATCAACTGGGAAGTTATCATAGATTCAATTGTAGATTCAAATAGGCCTACCTTCTTTCACCTAACAGCTTACACTTACTTTTAACTTTCTGGCAGCCTTGTCTGCCTGTGTACTGTGGTTCTTGTGTTCATACAATATTTGTTGTTCGTTTGTTGTTGTTATTGTACGTCAATGCGCGCGCACGTGTACGTGCGTGTGCTGGGGGCTGGTTTTGCAAGTGTCTGTCTCACATTCTATGTTTTGGTAAAACAATATGCTAATCTGTGGCGTGGAGTGGAAGGGAATTTGCTAAGGACTGAGAGAGAGAGCCATGCTTGTTAGCGATATCCTGGCACATGCTTCCCTCAGACACCCACCTCCCTGATCCACTTACGTAGTCCTGATGGCCCACTGTGTGTGTGTGTTTGTTGTAGCTGTGTGTGTTTATGTGTGGCTTAGTGAGCACTGTGTGTGTTAATGTTTATAGGACGCTGATCTGCGCTGGCAGCCTATAGTTGTGGTCAGATTATAGACACAGCCAAGGATTCTGTTTGAGGGTATTTACAGATTTTCATTATAGCCTCAGAATCTGTAGCCTACTACACGTGTTACCCATAAATCACTGCACAATAATAATAATAATAATAATAATAATAATAATAATAATGATGATTATGATGATGAGGTCGACTTCCTAAAAAGAAGCTTCCTTACTATATTAGAAGTCCACACACTGACATTTAGGTTAATACATTACATGTTGTTTCATAGAAATACATGTTCAGTTTCTATGCACAAAATGCTTTGGTAAAATGTATCTTGTGCTATCTTCTAGTCAAGAATTTCATCAGTTCTTTGTATGTCGAGATCTAACCATAGGTTGAGGAAAAGCAACAACCAGCCTATAGCTTCGGTTCTCGATACACTAACTACATGTAATAATTAATATCTGGGCAAAGAGAATTTTGATATTGAGATATTGAAACGAATTAGGAGTGTAAGGAAATATCCTGAGTATCACGATATTACGTTGTACTTGCCTTTCTTACTGTAAAGTTAAGCTATATTGCTATATATATATTGTATCATGATACGTATTAAATTGCCAGATTCCTGCCACAACATGAGTGAATCCCCAGAAACTATACTTTATACAGTAAAAGAGCAGGGACACTCACCTGTGCAACTTTCAACAGATTCTGAGGTTCAGTATAGGGAGCCGAAAAGGGTTTTATCACTATGATGGCTCAGAATAGACTCATTTCAATTTTAAACACAACACAGGCTTCCTATGGACACCAACTTTTTAACAGAGTCCGGTTTGTCTGAGAAGCGTATGGGGAGGGGAAGGATGAGAGACAACACAACGGGGGTACCCACCCTTTAAACGGCAGGGAGTTATCGCCTGACAGCAGAGTCATTTAACGCGCTTTAACAAAAAGAAAAGCACATTTGAAGATGCATTAGCGCTCCTTGCATCTCTTGCTGCGCGGGGTGTGCGTACCTAGCTTTCTCTGTGTGTGCGTGCACGCGTGTGTGTGTGTGTGTGCGTGCACATGCATTAGGGTCGGACAGAGAGTTCGAACGTATTTCTTTTCCCGTAGCTTCCAAATTCCCCCAGCGAGCGTTGCTAAGGTGCTTTAGCGACAGGATTAGCCGCGGGGTTGGCACGGGGACTAGAGCCATCACACGTTCCATAAGAGAGGGGGGGGAGATAGGAAAAATGCATGACAGAAACGGGACAAAGGAAGATGGAATGAAATAATGCAACTGCAAGTAAGGGGGGGAAGAACGAGTGAACTCAAACCTTAAGGAGAAACTAAACGGGCGGCAGTTTAACGTGGAGAGAAGAAGAAGGAGCATTAGACACACCGCCACGTCTCTTGCACATTGTTGCGTCAGCATGTTAACCTGCAGGGCATTATCTGCACAAAAAGCAGTTGGACACGTACATATAGGCTCACATATACTGTGCATCCACCTGCTGTCTTCAAGAAGGCCTTGGTTGTCTTAGAAGCATCAATAAGGCATTGCTGTAAAAACACAGGGTTTGTTGTCTTGATGCCAAATAAATATTATGGATTTTCCTACGGTTGGATGTCGCTACAGTAAGTGCCAGCCCAATGCTCCATTAAGGGAGCTTGCTGCCATGTTTGTTATAGTATTTATCATGTACAGTAAGCCTGGTTTCAGCTTCAGACACTTTTCCCAAAATTATAAAAAGAAAGGGGCAGTGTCAAGTTGATGCATCTCTCTTGTTCTCTCTCTCTCTCTCTCTCTCTCTTGTTCTCTCTCTCTCTTGTTCTCTCTCTCTCTCTCTCTCTCTCTCTCTCGCTCTCTCTCTCCTTCTACCGTTAGTGTATGGTTACCATGGTCTCATTGTGTGCGCGTGACAGGTACAAGTAATGCAATCTGCACGGCATGGCTCATGTGTGTGTGTATGCGTATGAGCGTGCGTGCGTGTGTGTGTGCACGTGCGTGTTGATTACCCTAAGAATCAACAGTCTCCATTTCATTTCTTGTAGAAAACACTTCTTTTAGAAATAACAATCTAATCTGCAGCACACAACACAGATGCACAGAAGCACATACGTATGCACGTACATACACACAGATGCATGAACCTGGTATCCGCCAGGAAGCAATGTATGGTGGAAAAGTGGTGCTTGCGTTCAAAACAAATGAATATGTCTGTTCTGCGTTGAGTATTTGGAACAAAATTGCACATTTAGGACAATTTTATTCCTTTAAGATGCAGTTCATTTTAACTTTTGCTAAACAAAGTGGTGATATGAAAATGTACTTTATTGCACAAAATATAGGACGACTAAATGTAGTTTACCATTTTCACTATAGCCGTTTAGCTAGAATAGTGAAAATAGTCATATAAAGTGTGAATATATTTGAGATTAAATTCAGTTTAACGTTTGCTAAACACTGCCAATCCTACACGTGCACACAGGCATGTACTATAGTGCACGTGCACACACACATACACACTATAAGCCATGCTAAATAGCCCTGTCAAAATTCTCTTCATTCAGTTCTGCCGATTTTCCAACTATTTTCACGACATAAAGGCCACCAATTGAAATCACTAGTCTATAATTTAATTTTTAAGCGACTCGAGTGGTGCCTGCTCGCGTGTGCGCGCGCGCGCGTGAGAGACATATCGAACCAGAAGAAATCCAACGAAAACGAACTGAAATCAAATCAACCATACTGATGAGACAGAATCACGACAAACTGTCATTTTGACCTCTCTGCGGACTCACACACACACACACACACACACACACACACACACACACACACACAGAAAACTCGAAGACTCTCTCTCTCTCTCTCTCTCTCTCTCTCTCTCTCTCTCTCTCTCTCTCACCATAGAACTAAAGAGTCCCACTGGGTGAATGACAATAGGACCCCCATGACCACTCCCTACCGCCAAGAAAAGTGCACTCTCCCCCCCTCTGTCTCTCCCCCTTCCCCCCTCCCTTTCCCTTCTCTCCCCCTCTCTCTCTTCGTCCTCGCAGTGGCAGGCATTATGGCGGCTATTATGCAGCGAGAGAGAGAGAGAGAGAGAGAGAGAGAGAGAGAGAGAGAGAGAGAGAGAGAGAGACATGTGTGTGTGTGTCTCATGTGGCATTAAAATATGTCTGGTGTCCCCATTAGAAACAAATGCATGCCTCCCTCTTCACAATAAACAGTCTGTCGTGAACGCCTACTATAAAATGTCTCTTTGTTGACGGTGTAACCAGGTGTCATTAAGCTGTTTATATCGTTTATATCAACATATGTAGAGAGTCAGTAGCGCACGGTTTAAAGATAACGGATTTATGGCATGTGAAAATCCACTTTTGCTAGTTTAACAGCGCATAAAATGGTCGCAGCGCCAGGCACATGGTTCAAAAGGGTTGTACTCAATACTCTCTTCATTATTCATGGGTGTGTTTTGGGCGTAACATACAATAAACCAATAAGCAGACAGCAGCATTCCACCAAAGCTCTGTAAAATGTTTATGTACACACTAATCTTTCACATTATACTCCTTTATTTGTAATCTGTTGCACTTTTGCGCACTGCCATGTGTGTCCCTGTGTGTGTAACAAACAGATATAGTCCGCATGTTAGGCTGACATCTTGCTAATGCGCCCTTAAAATGAGTGAAATCCTGCACCACTGACTTCAGGCCAGATCTTGCTGGTCAATCTCTTTCCGGTAACAGTGCTATAAGAACTTAAATTGAACAGAAATTGGTGATTGGAGGAATTAATATATATTTCCTGTCATAATTATTTTGTTTGTTTACATCTTTATTCTTTACTCCCAGCAAGCGGAGATTGTCAAGGCTCAGTCAGGGGAGAGAGACTACAGACCGGGCTTCAAGACAAAACACTGAATTGAAGTTCACTTCAGTAAATTCGCTTGAGTAAATCGGCCCGTGTAGCGCGTAAACATTTGAGTGTGGTACGAACTCGAAGCAGGGACTCAATAAATCTGTCAGACGAGGGAGATGTTTAGCTTAGAGACTGGAGAACAAGGATTGAGATGCATCGCATGGCGGTGAAAATGTTTTGTTATTGTAAACAAACCCCATTGTCACCATTTTGTGGCCTCAGACACTTGTTGACAAATACTTCAGCTGTCACTGATTGGCTATCAAAATTAAATGTTGCACCTACATTATATATCTGAAAACCCTGGAAAGGCTCTTGTTAAAGATTGGACCATTATTGTATTACCTGGCTTAGCTTGACAGCAATGTGTTTATTTTTTGCGTGCATCTCTCCATGCACCATTGACATTTATACCAAAAAGACTATAACAGAAAAGTGCTTTTGGCTTGAAGGTAGTCAAACAAGATGACACAGATTTGTTTATGCGTGAGCCATTAGACGATACAATACTTATCTTTGATTGATAATTTGTGCCGCTGAAGTGCTTAAAGAAAATGTTGCCAGGCTTACTTTGCTGTTATGCACACGCTTTCCCAAGCGGGCGCACGCGCGCGCACACACTGTCCGCAAAGAACAAAAAATACTTTTTACCAACCACCTTTGGAAGCATTTGTGACAGAGAGAGAAAGGGGGGGCTCTTGGTTAGTGAGGCACACAGCAGAGGAACATTTGGGCAACAACAAAGTGAGTTTTGCTTTATAATTGAATAACTAGTTTATTTGTATTTTTACATTGTATTTTATTTCCAAACATCACTCCACTCCTCAATTTTTGCTCCTCTCCTCTCTCCTCTCTGCTCCTCCTCGTAAAGAGCTCATTGGCACACATTGTTTTCTACCGGTTTCCTATTTAGAGGTAGCAAATGTACACATTTGTGAAGTGGGTTGAATCATTACATTTTTTTAAATAGTATCTCTCTCTCTTAATTGTGTTAGAGCCCCTTTTGCCTTCAGAACTGCCATATTTCTTCATGGCATACAGATTCAACAAGGTACTGTAATGGAAACATTCCTCATGGATTTTGGTTTAAATGTTTAGTGTGTGTGTGTGTGTGTGTGTGTGTGTGTGTGTGTGCGTGTGTGCGTGTTAGCTTGTCACCTGTCCAGGTATCCTGACGTTCTTTACCTGCAATTGGGATCGAGTCCAAAACCTGCCAGTCATCTGTAAACCAATCCAGCAAGCTAGGGATCATATTTAGGCTCTTGGGTGTGTGTGTGTGTGTGCGCGCACGTGTGTGTGTGGCATTAAACCACTAGTTAATGCCCTAACTTCCGGTGTCTCAGGTTGACAAAAAGCTGGTGGTCTGATAAACCTCTGTAAGTGTGTGTGTGTGCTTGCGTGTGCGTAGCTCAGCATTTATTGTGGTGTATTGAGTGTTTGTATACAGCCCACCCTAATTAATGTAACTAAATTATTAAATATGTAAACATATCCAAAAGCTAACCAAAGACTGTTTTTTGATGCAATAGCTTTTCTGCACAAGCCAAGAATGTCCCCATAACAACAAAATAAACAAATGTATTTTTCAGAAACATGAAGCAGTATAGACAAATAATGCTAAAAGCTAAAGTGCTAAAAGCTAAGGCAGTGGCATTTTGTTACATCTAGCGTCAGTGACATCTCTTAACCTCCGCGTGCAGCCTCTGTGTCTGTGCTGGAGTTTGTGGCACATGCACTTAAAGGTTTAAAGCACCTCTATTGTTTATCTATCTCGCTCCTCATTTACCAGCACCTGATTCTGTGTGTGTGTGTGTGTGTGTGTGTTGGTGCGGGCTGTTCTCAACCCCTCTCATATAACGGGAATAAGAGGAACAGAGATCTGTTTCTCTGTTCCTCTTCACTGGGGCCAGCACAGTGTAAGGTAGTTGTGGTGACATGTGGGGACCAATATTTGAAAACAAAACAGCATTAAAGATAGATTGATCTGAGCAGCAACTCAGATCACACATACGTGAATCAGTGGATGGGGAAGTGATTAGGTCTGGAGAGCAATTGTCTGTTTGTATGAATGTAACTGTTTCATTATGTTTTGTAATTTTGTCTATGTTTAGGACCCTCTTGAAAACGAGATGATTCATCTCAAGAGGTTTTCCTAATAATACATTTACATATACCCAACAAAGACAACACAATCTGACCTAACCAAATTATCAACAAACTGAAAGAAAACTATATTTAATATTGGAAAGAAAATACAAACAAGCAAAACTAACTCAAATGCTATGTGTCACTCAATAGAGAGTACACACCTGCACGTCTTCATAGAGCCACAGTGGTCTTCTGTGGCCAGGTGGTTGTTAGACCCACCACAATATATAATGTTCAAGGTAAGCTTACGGTAACAGTCATTTTCCACTTATGTACATATTGTTAAATATTCCTAAATTAGTGCATGTTCTATTTTGTTCATGTCTACGAAAGCCACACAGGAACTCAAACAATTTAGAATTTAAGCAGTTGTATATTTATATATAGTAGATGCATATGTAGATTTAAGAAAAAAGTAATCTTAGACAGATGTAAACAAATGGGTAAATGAAAAACAAATTAAGTAAATAAGTAACTAAATAAAAAGCTAATCAAATTGAAAAAGACAGGTGAATTGGCAAAATATTTACAGTATTTTCCCCCATGCACCTGTTGGTCCAAACCAATTAAAGCAAATAATGAGGCATTGCCCACATCCAGCTCGTCACAGTCAGTGTGCGTGTGTGTGTGTGTGTGTGTGTGTTTCCACTTGGTAGGGTAGTCACAATAGTGTGTTACAGTACACTGAACCAGCAGCCTACGCCAGATGGACACATTTATAACCAGAGATGTGCTCACACGTGTGTGTGTGTGTGTGTACGCGGGTGCCTACAAGCGTGTGTTTGTGTGTGCACAAACCCAACCTTCGACTGTGATACGCATACTTGCTATAGAATGGCCTCTCTCTCTCTCTCTCTCTCTCTCTCTCTCTCTCACAGTCTCATTTGACCTGGCCTAATTATCCATGTAATGATAGGACTCTAAGGGGGTCATGAGCAACTACACACACGCACACACACACGCACACACACACACACACACACACACACACTGACCATTTCCCATTCCCGCAGCAGAGTAGAAGGCGCTGCCAATTTAGCCTCCCGCTGAAAGAACGTTCTGGAAGTAAAGTGGCAGGCCCACAATAGAACAGCCAGATACTGTGGGGAGCGGATCTCACCGGCCAATTAGAACAGCCAGATACTGTGGGGAGCGGATCTCACCGGCCAATTAGAGCCAGGGTCCTGAGCCAGTGCCGACACGGCACCGGAGAATGCTCTAGAACGTATGGGAACAGCTATTCTCTGCTGTTTCCGTGGCACGGATCAGATGCGCTCATTGCATTGCCATGTTATATATTTATACAACTTTATACCTTATGCCTCTGTTATTATGTGCATGTGGGGATTTGACCGTAACATTCTGTCCGCGTAATACATTAAAGATATAGTTTGTCATTCTGGAGAAGCTTGTTTATATTTGAAATTGCATAAAAAAAAATAAAAAAAACACCGCTCCCTTCACTTTTGCATTATGGAAATCATTGTTCAAATCAAGAACGTTGCAGTTTGTTGTGAAACTTTAATGTAATCTTTAGTTTTGTGTGTAACTGCTCAGTGAACTACAGCTTTCGTCTCGCACAACACACGTCACCAAAACAATGCTTTCTTGGACTTGTGGATTGTGGCGACAAAACGTCATGACAACTACGCAACACGGGGTTCGTACTAATTACATATTTTCATAGTCTTATACTTCAACAAATGCACGGCAAACTGTCTTGACTGGAAGAATTTCCTTTTAAATAGTCAAACTTCATATGTCTGCTTTGTGTCACAAAGTCACAAAACACATTTTATTCTTGCTGTTGAGAAAAGTGTTTTTTTTTTCTAAATTAGGTCCCATAATGCGGAAGTGACTTGGGCTCTCTATAGGGTGCTCCCTCAGAAGCCCCGCCCCTCACACATTGGATATTGTTGTGTCGTGCGGTCTGCACCACTTTGTTTGTGTTCCCGTTCACAGAGCCAGGGCTCAGATAGAAACACCTGATGCGTTTCTTACAATCACTGACTCTTCCTTTAAATATTGTGGTGTTACTGTTCAGTGGCTTCCATATTGTACACGGACATGCAAATAATGTTGTATTTGCATAGTTTTTATAAGACAAACTTTCAGCTGTATCTGAATGTTTTTATATTTTGACTTTTAAACTTTAATTAGCAACCCCCCCATATATTTTCTTTCAGTTTCACTGTCAGATACAGTAGTACACATGTGACCCCCCCCCCCACACACACACATCCATTAGTGGACCTTTGATAGTGCAGACCTTTGAACAGTGAGGCAGGTCCTGGCAATTAGGCCTATAGGTGATCGATTGATAACCCATACAGGCGCGCACACACACACACTCACACACACAAACACACAGAAGACGTATGGACAGTTTGCCTCAGATGTGTACAATAAACCAGAATGCAGAAAAATTATTTCAACCTCCATTGACTACCAGTGGTCCTTAACAAATACTGACACAGAAAATAAGCTAGTCTGGGATGGTGTTTATGTAAATGACCTGCAAAACATGATGGACATATCTTATTGATGGTGGTTCATTGCACACTCCTCAATCTAGTCCTTCATGGTTTTAGGAGACCTTCTATGGTCTCACACCAACCTGCCACTCAGGTTGGTGTGAGACCAAGAACCATGTATGATCTGTCGTTTCAACCCAGCCCATAGAGTCCTCCAAGTGTATAGTTCCACCTGTCAACATAATACCCCGAAATCTCTACCATGCTGAGTCTTAACCTCTTGATCACTCCCCCCACTTGGAGTTAATAACTGTATGTGGAGAGACAGAGAGAGAGAGAGAGAGAGAGGGGGGAAGGCGAGAGAGAGAGAGAGAGAAAGAGATAGAGAGAGATAGAGGAGGGGGGAAGGAGGGAGAGAGAGAGAAAGAGAGAGAGGGGGGAGGGGGTGGGGCTTGGCAGACAATAGTTTATCGACAAAGGCTGTTCCTCTTGATAAGGAGAGGTGTGGAATCAATCAAGCTGATTGGAGGATGAGAGAATGGAAAGTGTAGTTGTCAAAATGTAATGTTGTGTGGGGGGTGGGAGGGATACATTACATATTAAATAAAATAATAAACTAACAGGATGATAGTCATAGACGCTAAAGTAAGCGCGCTAATGAGCTTTTTACTGTAGTTTTACTAGGCGATTATCCTGGTTGCCAGTGTGTTTGGCATACTAAGACGTATAATATACAGGCTCCTCATGGAAAAAGCCCTTCTCTACCTTAAGAGATTTAGAAATATGAATAAATAAAATGTGTCAAATAATAACATAAATTATGTCATGGAATTAACATGAATATGGAAAACAAGCAATTGGTTGAAATCATTGACGGTAATCAGTATAGAAAATATGAATGAAAAACAGTGACAGCTTGCACAGTGTGGGTGTGTGTGTGTGTGTGTGTGCGTGCTTCTGTCAAGTGTGCATTCAGACTGCCAACCTTAACAGATGAAGCTTCTTCAAACGGCAGCTCTCTGACAGAACAGGGGCTTGTATTGTCCTGCAGTGTGTGTTAGGAGTTTGACAAGTGCGACAATTGAAAGTGACAAGGCCAGGGAGACGATGGAATAGAGTTTCTGCCCAATTTCCCTTATTTAGACGAGACTCTTATAGAATGGAGGCGAGGGTGGGGAAGGGGTGAAAACACTTACTGAGGTAAAGTATTGGGGAAAAGGTCGGCATTCGTTTCAACATTAAGAATACGTCTTTTTTGAAACCTCATAGAATTGTGTTAGAGTATGTGTGTTGGCTACTGTTTGTTAGTGTATAGCTAGAGTACATCCAACTCAACAAGCATTACTTTAAAAGCCAAAGTAATCAGCAGGCCAGGTCTTAGACAAAGGGACAACGCAAGTGAGACAACGTTTAATGAATCATAAACAATAAGCAGCAAAAATAAAATAAAAAACAGCGATTTCAGAGCTAATTTGTTGATTTAACGTCTGAGTGACTCCATCGCCTCCCTCCATTTAACATGAACAGAGACACACTTTAAGATTACCTCCCACACACACAAAGTCATTCTGTGTGCATGTGTGTGCGGGCGTGCAGTGCAGTGCACTTGTGATTGTGCCTTATTATGTTAAATGATTTAAACCTAGCTTGATACAGGATATCAGAGCTACATTAGCCTACTGTGTCGTGTGCAGCGCACGCACACTTGAAAGCACTCACAGTCAGAGATAGGCTACCATTTCTATGAGCACACATCAATAAATGTTGTGTACATTTATAGAAATAGCCTTTTATACAGAATTTTAAGTCAATTAAAATATCCTTTTCTGTTTAAAATGAAAAGTTTTGGGACAACAAAGTTCTTCTCCAGGGACCCAAGCTTAGTGTAACTAGTGTAATTATGCAGGTATTATTATTTATTTGAGCAACATTGCCAGTTCTACAAAAATGTTCTGCACATTTAATTAATGAATAAAGGTTGCAAACACCAAGAAAATATAAATCCATGTTTCCATATGGATTTCCTTGCTACAGTAAATGCGCTCAACGTGTAATGTGTTTTGGCAACACATTATTGCACCATTATTAGACAGTATAAACAGTTTAAACCAATAATCTTGACCTACAGTGTGAAACAAGAGTGAGGTCCACAGATGGCTACTGTATTAACTGAGACGCTTTAACACTTGTAGTTCAAAACATAATGCTGTTAGTGTCTTGGCACATAGATAATGCCGTGAGCTGTGGATGGGACATCAGCTCAGATTTGAGTGAAAGAGAAAAATAATAAGATTTAATAAGTTTATATTTAGTCACGCTGACTTCTTCATATGGTGCATGCACTAAATATGATAGAGGTAGCATAGATTGTTTAGGACACACTTTAGGGAGAAAGTATCTCGTCTCTGTAGACACCTATACTGAGCCGGTAATGCGGAATATATCTGCATGTATGCTTGTGTGTGTTTGAAGAGACCAAAATCTAATTTCCTGGGCATTTGACTCTTCAATAAAGTGTACTCTAGCACCCCCGTGTGGCTAAACTATTGATTGCGTTACACAATCGAAACTACAGAAAGGCCAATAGGATTTTCCATTTCTCGTTTTTAATATAGGCAAATTTACAGTCGTCTGCCATTGCCAGCTACAGAAAAATTGGCAAACATCCACCCAAGTTCCTACATGTCTTGTTTAAAAACGGTGTACAAAAAGACTGCAGAGCTGTACATCAAGTAACATACAGTAGGCCTAACAGTGTATAAGTGTACATTGTGATTATGATTTTTGTACTATTGTTGTGAGAGACATATGAATCGTAAAACTATACATCAATGCATTGTAATATAAACATTCAGTTTGAAGGCTGTTATTTAAAGTGATGTGTGGTGATGAGCGCAATATACATTTATGTATTGGTGTAATGTTCAGAGTAAATGGCTTTCGCAAAAGCTACGCATATACATTTCTGTTGTTCTTTAGGCTATACCAATTTTGATTGTAAAAAAAAAAAGAAAAAAAGAAGAAGCAATTGGCTGGCTATATATCGTAACCACTCTGAAATAATATACATAAAATACTGATTCACAAAAATTAGAAAAAAAATACATTTTCAACAGTGAGTGCTATTTTTTTCTGGCATAGAGTAGTTTCACCAATGTAATTTAAAGAGAGAGCCAACAAATATTGTATGTAGTCAGTGAGGGTGGTTATTCTGACAAACGGCTTTTAAAAATCTGGTTTACACAGGTGCCCAACCTGATTCGTTCAAAGACACAAATGAAGGCTATCTCATCCATTGTTGACATTATGAATCTCTATTACATTCAGTTCCTGAGGAAATTACTGTAACCATGTAACACAAATACACACTTTAGACTATACCACAGAAGAAGACACTATACTGTACAAACTCATTAGCCTTATAAGAATAACTTAATAACTTTACTCTATTCATACTTAATTGTGGGTAATAAATATATGTGCATTTAATCATTGTGTTTACCTCAGACATGAAAACCAAACCTAGAAAATAGAAACATACAGTAAATGAATGTACACATCAATAACAATTGTCTTTGACATTCTCAGAGCAGCTGAACGCTCCCTTCAACTGTGTGCTTTTGTTAATATAGAACAAAAACTAAAAATGGATCATCATTCCAGTGTTTCAACTGTTAACTTTTGGGCTGTTACAAACTTATCATATTTTCCTCTTAGGATCAAGTAAAAATAAAATTGTGTTACGCCATTGCCAAGGTTGTAAAAGTAAGAAAGGTATTTTTCAAGCATTTGAAATTATCGCTTTATCTTTTGGTGCCAGTGGTTAATTAAACTCTCTGTTTTTCTTCTACTGCATAAACGCAATTAAAATAATTTCACAATAGTGTTCGTTCACTCCACTAATTCACTCACACGGACGCACACACACATACACACCCACACACTCCTCAACTTTACATCCATTGATGTCCTATGTGTCTATCTATTACAAGCGGTAATAACACATTTAATGTAAATCTACTTCCAACAGTAATGTCCATACCATGTCATAAGCTAGCACAAGGCACCTAATGTAAAAGCAGCTAAAGGTACAGTAGCTCTATTAGCACAAAGCTTTGGTCAGGACATGCGTATCACATGACCTGTCCTTCTTCTCTGATGTGCAGAGGCCGTTTCACCGCCAGAGAGGGGGACGACATTTGGAGAGACGCCGAGGGCCAGCGTTGAGATGATGGGAGAGGTGGGGCAACGAGTGGAGGGCGAAACGGCTGTGTGACATATCACAGAGAGGACCGACATGCCAAGTGGATGAAAGAAAATGGAGTCACAGAAAACAGAGGAAAAAGTGCACAGGCGCGGTGGAAGCTACCAGCGTGTGTTAATAGCACAACAAGCGCTCATTAAAATATATGCATAGCCATAAACAACATAATTTCTATTGAAATAATATCGTTTTTTTTAAACGTTGTGGCCCCTACAACACATGTCCTGTTGTCCACATGTCCACATGGTCTGAACTAAGGCCTCATTGATAAGGTCACTGACGTTAAGAGGACTTTCCCAACACCGTTATAAGGCTTTCTAAAGCACAGTGGCTCTGTGAGCCGTCAGTCTACATTCTTTAGAATGAACACCTTGACGGCGAAATGAAAGTGTCCGGTCATGTGGACTAGACGTGTGATAATGAACCACAGCACGCACAGTATAGACAGACAAACCACCAACATCATTGATACCTTCTAAACACGTTTTGTCACGGCGTACAATACATTCAATTGTATTATATAAATGATGCCACTGTATTCACACAAGCCAATCCGTTGAAAATGTGAGACACACAAACATATAGCCTACCCTACACAATCTCTAGCTATAGCTAATCTTACATCTAGTCTACTAAAGACGCCATATAATCTATAAACACGCTCTCAAAGCCTGAGTATTGGGTGATGTCGATAGGTAAATTCGGTCAATTTAGTCTTTAAAATTTGTTTTAGGACCCAGTTTTAACATTTAGTTGGGGTTCCTTTTTCAGTATAAAGTTTACAAAACGGTTGTTGTTGCAGACTACATGTAAATAGCAAGTTTGAGACCACAACGCCTCTGTTTCAATACCCAGGCTTTGACCTGCACTACAGCTTTTCTTACAGAATGGTTAGATTTGACCCCAGCGTTCCTACGGGGTATTTCTGGACAAGAGATTTGCACACAGGCAACACCGGTAGGTCCTACAAGAAGCCAGAGCAAACAGAGAGACAGAGAGAAAGAAATGGAATGAGATCAAAGAAAGGCATCATGTTGATTAATGTTAACAATACTAATTATCTGCTGTTCTGACATTTCAAGCAAATGTGGAACACAATGCGTTGTGTTTGTTCGCAAGTGACATCATCGATAGGCTGAGCCCTTTGACAGATTGCTGTGGAGACGGGCTCCCGGGGATGCCGTCCTCTTAAGGCCGTCCCATGGTGCTTTGAGACAAACTTGGCGCTTGACAACAGGGAGGTCGGGGGAAGGTCACTTTTAACATGCCGCACGTTACAGTGTACTGATCTAGGAGGCACCGGTGGGCGTCCAGTAGCTCAGTAACGCAGTGAGCTCAATTCACTGCTAGTTAAGCTCCAGTGTGAATAAAACCTTTATGGGCTTTTAAAAGTTCTTTGCTGACCGTGAATCTGATTGGACGAAATGTACTTAACAGGGGAAATCAGGAAATTGTCTTTTTTGAAATCGTTTTTTAATATAATAATCTAGAGAGAGGTCTCATGCCCCGTCCTGCCTTGTGGCGAGGGGCGGTTGCCGCCTGCGAATCGGAGCACGGGGGAGAAGGTGTGGTAGTCTGGCGTGCTCTGCCAGCGCGTGTACATGAGCTTCCTGCTGACGGGCTCGGACCTGCGGGGGTCGGGGGGGTTCCTCTGGAGGCCTGCTCCTCCTCCTCCTCCTCCACTCTGGGGAGCGTGGAGAGATTCCAGGGGGGTGAACTCTGACAGCTGGCCCTTGTACAGCTTGTCAGCACTCTGGAGGGAGAAGAGACACACAGGTAAAGGAACTAGCAACATATTAACAAACATCGTCACGTGATTAAAATAATAGGCAGGAAGGCGCTCGTGTCATCCTGGCTGGCCATTATCGAAACGTCTTTTGTACTACGTTTTTATTTTTGGGGGGTTGGTTTTTGTTTAAACCTTGGGAGTCAAATTTAACAAGAGTGTTGAGATTTCTGATTGGCCGGCTGAGATGACGCAGTCTCGCCTCGTCTCGCCTCTTTGTTTAGGACCCCCATTCCGGGCGCAGGCAACCCCACAATCCAAGCAGCATAAATAAAAGAACATACATACTTCTTTTTTCATGTTAATGTCATGCAAATGTCAGCTGTTAGAAAACATGCAGCATTCAAATCAACAGTATTGAACCCTCACACACAAAACACTGCAAATTTGATCTTCCTATTTAATTAAAAAAATTATATAAAAATGTCTCCCTCCGTACCCTGCTGTGCCTAATTGTTTCACTAGAGGGCAAAACGTGTCTTCATTTAAAATAATTTAATTGTGACCTACTGTGACACTGCTTCTGCGGACTGGGCTTCCCTCCTAAGACACACACAACCAAGCCCTGGCAGGATTGGCAGTGTTCCATCTCTGGAGACGTTACATTAATTGACATGCAAACAGTCCTACAGTGTGTGTGTGAATAATTAATTACAGCTATGACATTTAGCAGGACATTTAGCAGACAATACTTAGCAGGTAGGCACCTTGGATGCCGTTGGCAATTGTGGCCGTTTTAACTAGCTACTGTAGCTCTAGAGTATGAGCTCCGAGATGCTGAATAGGTCAGTCACGACTTTACAAGAAGCACCCACATCCCAACCAGTTTGTTAGTTAAGTCCCAAACAGTCAACATCGGTGAAATGTACCACGCACCACAAACCAAGGCAAACCCCGTCTAACCCCCAATAACCTGTTAATCACACCAAAAGCACCCATACACTGTAACACACTTGTTTTACCGTTGTCTCGTGACGCCCTAGAGTTCTGTGACCGCTATTCCATCTAGTAAGGAGACAGAACTCTGGTAGGCCTTGTCAAGCACACGCTTAGGCCTCCGTGGCTGCTGGCGTGTGCACGTGCGCAACAAACAAACACACGCACAATGTGCAAAGGTTACACACGGGATAGAAGAAGCAAGGAGACACTCACTGTACCAATGAATGGAGTCCTATTGTAAAACACCTGCTTGTGTGGATTCACCTGTCAATTATGTCTGCCTTAATATGCTAAACTGAAGGGGGGTGCAAATGCAACAACACAGAGAGAGACGTCTGCCTCCGACAATAAGAGAGAATCCTGTTTCATAGTTCTCTCTAGTTGTAAAGCCGTTGGGCTGAGAGTAGCTTGTAGTGTGGCAGCATTTTCTACAGTGATGAATGTTCAGAGATTCAAAGGGTCTGTGTTGTTTTAACTGAAGATGGACTTAAATGTCATTCTGGAAGACCAGAAAGGAAGCGGGGGAATAGTTGTTCGGCACGAGCCGCCCAACCATTCCCTAGGGCAGGGCTATGCACCCTGCATGTTTTAGATCGCTCCCTGCTCTAACATCATTTGAATCAGGTGTGTTGGAGCAGGGAGCGATCTAAAACATGCAGGGCGCAGCCCTCCGGCAGCCCAAGGGTACTGAATTGCCATTGCATCATGGCTAATGACCTACGCACTTTTCCCCTGCCTGCTCTTCATTAGTTTATTAATGACAACAACGTCATAATCAACAATGGGAGGTTCGGAGGGCGTGGCAGACAGAACCGCGAGGCACAACGACTGCTGGAAGCACCAGCATTGATTCACACCTGTAGAATTGGTGGTCCTAAGGCTCGCTGTTTTCATTTTATGCCACTGTCCATTTGTGTAACATGATCTCAAACAGCGCTGCTGCTTCTAAGTCAAATTGGACTGCGGTGTCTTTCTTGAGAAGGAATGGATTTCTGTGCCAACATTGGTCCCTGACTGCTAGCCCTACAGATCCATCTGCCACGCCCTCTAAACTGTAGGCATATTTCTACGTTGAATTAATACTTTGTGTGTTTGTTTGTTTGTTTTTAATAACTGCCTAATGAAACACAATATGAAAGATTTTGACAGAAAGTACTTTTGTGGAGCAGCCCTGCCGTCGTATCTCTCATGACGCTCGGTACTGAACAAACATCCTGTGACAGAACTGTGCATGTTCGCAATGGCTTGAATCAGTGTACACACACACACACACGCACACACGTCTCAACCTCTTCCATTCAAAAAGCTCTATGTCATGACTGACGAACATCTTATCCAGTACAAAGTACTGTAAGCATTTCAGACAGTAGTTTGATGTGGTCATTATGCATGTCACTCAAAACACCTGTCTTGGCTAATGGGCAAGTATTTTGTGTGTTAGCTGTCCGGGACAGACTTTACACCACAGCTTGTATATTCCATGCACACACAAGACACATACACAAGTACACATGGGTGTCTGTTCTGAGCATATAAAATACACATAAAAGGTGCAATGTGAAAAGTAATGTGTGTATAGCGCATACATGAAGCAACATACAGTATAGGAAGCAATTTACACAAAAGGCCTTATTGGTACAAAATGCTATCTTCTGACCATGTCATGCAGACTGATATTAGCCTGTCAATTAGTCGTTTGATGAGCGACAGACCACCTCCCCTTACTTACTATAGATGTGGAACACTGCCTGTCTGCATGAATGGGTTTCCAGAAAGTAGTCTGTACCCCTGCTAAAAAATCCAGCATAAACCAGCATGAATTACATACTGGTCCAGGCTGGTTCATACTGGTTAGTGCTGGGGTAGTGCTGGTCTAGCTGGTGTACCAGCACACCAGGGACACCTTGAAACCAAATCCTAATCCATTCATGTAGCACCGTTAAACACATCAAGCTTTCATTACAGGTCATTCGCCGTAATGTGATCTAATGTAATAATGACACGAGTATTCAGAAGTTACATGATCAGAAGGTAAGGCATGTCTGGGGCCCGGTTCAGTCGACCGCATGACACAACAGCATGCACGCACCACCGGCCGCCAGCAGAGGGTGTGGGAGAGCGAAGGGGAGAAAGCCAAAGGGTGGGGAGGGGGTCACCTCCGTAAAGGGGGCTGTCTCAGAAACTGATCCTGCTGGAGGTCTGGGACAGCATAAAGATGGCGGAAGGCTCGGTCACAAGGCGCCGGCGCCTTGTCTGCCGTTTCCATAGAGACAGGAGCACACCGGGGACCGAGAGGGTGGGATGGAGGGAGGGAGGGAAATGGGTGTGTATGTGTGTGTCGAGGTCAGAGAGAGGAAGGGGGAAGAAGGAGAAGGAAGTTAACAGAAAGGTAGAACAGTGTTGGTCAACCCTGGAGCCCTGGCAACACTGGAGTTGGAACAGTGTTGGTCAACCCTGGAGCCCTGGCAACACTGGAGTTGGACCAGTGGGCAGAAGACTAGTGGACCAAACAAGAAGCACAACCGTACCCTTACCTATATTATTACATGTCTAGACTCAACCTGGGAAAGCCTAATGTTCTTATAATTAGCCTAGGTTGTTCACTAACTGAATTTTGTGAGCTAAAACCTCAATAATATCATGCCACTTTGAATAAGTGCACATGGTATATTCTAGTCTAGGTGTGTATGATTCATACTCCCATCTTAAGATACATAAACCTTACAAGCTCCTGCGCTATGTGCAATATCTGGTATGGAAATAAGTAGTTGCATATACATTAACCCAGAGAGAGAGTAAGGGGAAGGGTCAGAAGCAGGGAAATGTTAAGGTGAGGGAGGTTAATGAGCAGGGTCAAGGGTCATATTCTACAGCACACAGGTGTAAAGCACTGCAACAAACCCTTAGACTCGATGTGTCTTCTTTGTGAGAGGCCTGAACATCATCAGATTGATAGTTAGCTGTCCTTTCTCCTAATAGTGATGGACGGTACAGATTTTGGTGTCTCAAATCCGCGATATTAAAGGCACACTCCTCAATTGCTTTTTAACTAATTTATTTTGAAACACAAATGTCCCGTGTGACACTTGCGGGCGGGGCACAAAGTAGCGTGGGCCTAGGAGGACCAAAAGGGGCTACCCATAAGAGGGGAGGGGAATCGAGAATTGATTAGAATCGAGGAGTGTCCTTTACAGACTGTCAACACACAGGGTCGCTGCCTCGTGGCCAAGGGTTAGAAGAGCACGGCAAACTGGGAGGCGGGGCCGGCAGAACTTACGCGGTGCAGGGCGGGGAAATAGCCGTGTCCAGCGCACACCTGCTGACATACACGGACACGGTTAGGGCTACCGCACCGTAACCGCGCGGAACACGCTAGCGCGCTAGCACAGCTGCTCCTGCTGGCTGCACCTGTAGCATGTGCGTTAACCGTGTAAACACTCGGAGACTGCACGGTATACTTTATGTATGTAGGTCAATGTGTAAATACACACTTTTGGAGTCATACGCATCGATGACTCCATCAATAGTATCAGTGCTGCGTAGCGCAGTACTCAAGACACAAGATGCTTGCAAGAGGATTTGAGGAGTCACATTTTGAATGTAGTATTCCATCGTCAACAATCGTCCGTACGTTTTCAGAGGTTATATCGTTTTTTTATTATCTACAGTATATATCGCATGTCACTTTGTATCTGCTTGAAACATTGTGTCCTAGGGATGGGACGATATACTGTATGATATAGTTTATCGTGATAAAAATAGTAATTTAAATTGTGAATTTATATGACCGGGATAGTCATGAATACGGTCCCCCCCCCCACACACACCTGTATGCGCTCGGTGGTGGTGGGCCACAGCGCCCTGCAGAGGACCTTCTTGAGCACGTCTGGCAGCAGGCAGGTGGTTGTGAGCAGGATGATGCCGAGCCAGGCCGGCCCGCTGGACAGCATCTGCATGAACACGTAGTACATCCTCTGGTAGTTCATGAAGGGCCTGCAGGGGGCAGCGCAGCGCAGGGGAATGGAGTGGAGGTGAATGGAACACTAGTAGACATTACACTAGGGCTGCTCGAAAAAATAATCATCATGATTATTTTTGGTCAATACTGAAATCACGATTATTTAATACTAGTAGCCATTGACTTGGGAAAGATGCTGCATTTAATGCACCTAAAACAACTGTGAAACAAATGAACAGTGAAAACACATTCAACTGTGAAATGTCCCTTGATCTTTCACTTTCACCCTGCGAGCGGCGAAACACTAAAGCGAGCGTGCGCCTGCCATTCAGACAGCAAGACAAAATAAGAGTTTACTTGCAAAGCTTAATGTGCCAAATAATCGTTTTTTTCTTGTTTATATTGCTTTTATAATTGTTAGGAGGCGAAATTGAAATCACAATTCAAATTTGATTAAAAGCACGGCCCTACATTACACATTCATTCACTTAGCGCAACACTACTTCCATGGAGACCCACTGTCTGTTGTTGTGAGACAACATCAGCCCCTAGAAACCGTGTCCGGCATGAATAAATACACGTATGAGTGTTGGGTCAGAACCTACCAGATAACCCCCCCCCACAGCAGGGAAAAGACCACGAAGAAGATCAAGGAGCCCCAGATGACAAAATGGTTGATCCACGTCCAGTAGTGGGTGTCTAGAGCCAGCTAGGAGAGACACAATGTTAAAGGCTCCATGTCAATCTACCTTTCTTGTTTCCTGACTTTTACCCTTTCAGGTGGCGTAGTGCCTTTATTTGATCATCCTCTAACTTTAATGGATGTCTGATGGGGAGTGGGACAGGCCCAAAAATGATTGGTTATAAATCAAAGAAATTATGTCACGCCAAATCTGATTGGCTTGTTATCTAAATGACACCTTTAAGTGATTTCAAGATGAGTCCAGACATATTCATGTCCCTTCAGACAACACGACTGACATCTTGAATTGTACGATAGCGGTTGAAAAATGCTGAATTCGACTTTACTGTAGTTCAAACGCTTGTGTCAGTGGGTGTGTGCAAATATGAATCTGCATGTGTCTGTGTGTGTGTGCGTGTGTGTACCTTGAATGTAACAGTGAAGACCAACACCGTGAAGATCAATGTCCCAAACGTCCAGTTTCCAAACATCTGTTAAAAGCACGTATCAAAGGTAAAGACTTCACACTAAATAGCTTTTATATTAGGTCAAAGTCATTTCTATGTCACACCCAAAGACAAAACAGATGTATATTTACTTGAGTACTGGCCTAGTAAAACGATTGAATTATACAGTTCTCATATAGTCAGACTGTGAAGGTTTAATGGAATACCCAGTGGCTGAAGCAATGTTATGAAAAATTACTTACGACTATATTTTTGTATTACCGTACATTTAAAAAGGTATAGTAAACAATTGTAAGCTAATACACATTTTGTGTATTAGCTTACAATTAGCTTAATTGACAATTAGCTCAATTGACCAAATTTCTCATCAGGGTCTGCTAGCTGCCCCTTCTCTGTGCGTGCTGAACAATAATCTGGTGTTTCTACACAGCCCTGGCCTGGTAAATATTAACACAAACAAAGTGGTGCAGACAGCCCACAACAATATCCTAGCAATGCGTTTCCAATGAGTTTTGTTTTGAACAAAGTTCAAATGTCAAGTTTTCTCCAGAATTACTTTTATACCTTTAATTGCTACAACTTGAATGCTGTGTTGTGTACTGTACATAGATATTACTAGCATATATCATGCAAACAATTGTAGGAAAATAAATAAAGACATAAAGACATGTCCTGTGTTTATTAATAATTACTAAAGGTAAATATCAACTATTAGGAAGGTTTATGGAGATGGACATTAGCAGCCGTAAATGTACTCTCTCCAGTCTTCTGTTAAGGTTGTCATCAATAGAAGGACAAAATGAAATTAAATATACTGCAGTTATGTGCTGAAACGCACACACACACGCACGCACGCACGCGCACACACACACACACACGCACACGCACGCACACACGCACACACACACACAGTCCTGCAGTTGGCATGAGACACATGAGTGGGAACTGGAGACGAATGCCAACAGTTCATTGGTCTACACTACAGCAAGCACAATGAGCGAGAGGGTGAAGGTTCCACAGCGATAGGACACAACCAGGGAAGCTAAAGGTAGGCAGAGGAAGGCAGAGGGACGGGCTTACCGTCTGTGTGCTGGTTGTCATTAGCTGGGGAAGGGAGGAGAGAGGAAGAGGAGCAAACAGAAAACGCAGCACAAACATAAGAGGAGAGGAAGAGGAGAAAGACAAGAATAAATCATAAGGAAGTGAACCACTCCGAGGCTGGAGGACAATGCCAAGATGGATGCAAACTTAATTAAATACAAGCAAGTCAAAGGAAACGGAAAGTGCTGCTGGCTGCTTAATAATGAACATAAAATACAGAGTTGGAAGATGTTTATGCCATGCTTATGTCACTGGCCAGTAAAAGACACCTCCATTCCATGGTGAAATAAGAATTGGGTAACAGTCTTTCGATCTGTTGATATTTTTAACGATATTAAAAGAAGAATCTTACAGATAAATCATACGGTATATATTACATATGTCTACAAATTGTGTTTTATTGTTAATCAAGATGAAGATAAAAGAACACATCGTACTGTATTTGATGTTTGGAGCGACATATTTCATTTATAAACGGTGCGGTACTGTCGCACTGCCAGGCCGTGAGGGAATAGGCTCGTTGCTGGGTCGCTGTACCTGTCCGTTGCTTGTGAAGGTCGTGTTGTCAAAGAGGAAGTACGTGCCAAAGAACATCACCACTGCCCCGTACAAACCAAGGAGGGTCCAGTAGACAAATATAGGCCATCGCAGCAGACAGTTCTTAGAAATGTCCCTACAGAAGACAACACAGGGTCATATTCACGGGCTTTTACTTTGCCTCAATGGACGTTAAGGTCTAGGGGGCTGTCATTTCGTTCTATGTTAAATGCGGGCCTGTGAAACCCTTTAATATGCCACTGTGAGTTTGGGTAATATAATCAAACCTCATCTGAACAACACCGTGTTTTCATATAAGCGCTGCAGTGTTAGTGTTGGTATTGTTACTATCTGTTATTGCAGTCTTAACAGATGCATATTCGCTAATATAGCACTAATATAGCAATACTTGTATATACAATTATAATTCTAGAGAATAAAGCAAACCCACTTCACACTCTTTTTGGAGTTTAAACTATTTTCTTTCCGCCCAGTTAACAAACAGATGTACCATGAAATTCACTTCACAAGATTTGGATCATTTGAGAGCACAGACAACTCTCACAGGTTGTTACAGGGCATTTTGCATATTCGCCTGAACGTAGACACCTATCAGCACTGAGTCAGCAAGCATGATGAGACCCTGCAGATCCAAACCTATCCAATTCCAGCCAGAACTAAAATAACAGCATGTGCATGTTTCAATAAATGTCGACAAGCTTGTTTTTTGAGAAATGTGAGTCACTACATTTGCTTGGTCAAACTGAATTTCACAGTTTATTCATTTGCAAATAAATATGACAGATATGTCTCTGCATTATATGATATGGGCTGCCTAGTAATATAGTGTGTATTAATCCTGTAAACAGTGAATGTATTTGTAATCCACAAGCATTTAGAAGTGTTCCCATACAAAAGCACAGTAGTACTTTCCATTACTTTTAGATTACTTCATGTAAACATGAAGCTAAACACTGTTATTTTAATGCCATCCAAAGCAATTTACTGCTTTGGGTCTTTCTATTTTTGAGACCGTTAATGTTACTCAGAGGATCAGATTAAATTAGGACGTCATTAATATTATTGATTGACGTTAATGAAAGGTTAATAAGGGAACAGCAGATTGTTTTATGCTGTTGTAACTTCCCAACCCTTCTACAAACCGCTCCGTCTGCAAGAGTGAATCGAGACTTGAACACGCTTGACACCAAGCAGGTCAACGGCTCAACTGCCCCGGGTACACTGACCTGTAGAGCGCTGGGTCCTTCTTGAGGATGTCCGTGTCGATGTGCTGCTCTATGAGGCTGTACAGCAGGATGGGCAGCGAGGTGAAGCTGATGTTGTACAGCGTCAGGTAGGCCGTGTCGTACAATGGCTGGAGAGCGAGGGGAGGTGGCGGGGCGAGGATTGTGGCAGGAGAACATAGTAAGGATCCCTTTATTTCCATTGTTCCATTGGGTGCATAATGCTTTCGAGCGGTAAGAGTGGGCTAGAGCATGTGATGAGTTTTAATATGCATACATTTTATATACATGTACTGTACTGTATATCTTAGCCATGTGCGCGTGTGTGTGTGTGTGTGTGTGTGTGTGTTAGTTAACCTGTTGTGAGAAGCCACAGAAGAACTGGTAGAGGAACTGGGGGAAGATGAAGCAAAGATTCTGCAGAGAAGCAGACAGAAAGAAGCGGTGTAGCGACATGAATAAAGGAGGAGTCCGTAGAGGAGAGACTACACCGGCCGCTTTACACCCGAGGGCCCTAATTTAACGATCTAAGTGCGCGGTATAAAGCGCAAACTGCATTTAGCGCCTAATCCACTTTTGCTAGTTTATCGGGAGATGAAAACGGCCAGGCACGTGTTTCAAAAGGTTTGTACTTACTCTCTTCGTTATTTATAAGCAGGTCAGCGCCCTCTTGTGGTCAGAGAGGCCGGTGGATATTCAGTTACCTTGTAGAAGAAATACTGCACGAGCTCAGAGATGCGTATGTAGTAGTAGTGTCCGTGGACCAGTAACATCTTCTTGAGGTGCTTGAACTTCGGGATGGCGTAGTCACTGTTCCTGGCTGCCTGACGGCCCTCTTTACCCATGATGCCTAGGGAGAGAGGGGAGAGAGACACTGACTTTAAAGTTTCAAAAAAGTAAAATTTTCAACCATGTCTAACTAAGATATGAGCTAATTCTTTTTTGTCACACACTGTACCGATAACAAGTAACAATTCAAACTGCAGGACTTAGCATTGACACAAGCTAGTCAGAGAACGTGGGTGATAGAGGACCAACCGATTCCAACGTGGGCCTCCAGGATCATGCTGACGTCGTTGGCACCGTCGCCGATGGCCAGAGTTATGGGATGCTCCTTGGACGCTTTGATGAGCTTCACAATCTAGGTGGGGAGGGGACAGCCTTGACGTACGGTACCAGAGCGTTTACACAACCTGAGCACATGGACACTAGGGGCTTGCGATACGATACGTATCACTATACAGGGGCCACTATTCGATATCATGCTATACTGTTAAGCAAGGCGATATATTGCGATTTCTAATTTGAGGAAAACTGTCATAGCAATGCTAATGTGTGGCGCCGCTGCAAAAAATAACATCCTGTAGGTGGCGCACCGCCGCTCTGGAGCCCACCTGTGCCTTTTGCAGCGGGGCCATGCGGCAGCACAGCACGGCGCTGCAGTTGCGGCAGATCTCCAGGAAGACCTCCTTGTAGTTCCCTGAGTTGGAGTCCTCTGGGGGGGGCTTCAGCACCGCCGACAGCGTGGCCCCGTCGATGATCAGG
>JAODTR010014048.1:0-27180 GCA_025399935.1 Amblyopsis rosae
AATTTGACAAAGGAGAGAGAGAGAGAGAGAGAGAGAGAGAGAGAGAGAGAGAGAGAGGAGGGGAGAGAGACAGGGGAGTGAGGGAGAGGGGAGGGAGGGAGAGAGTGAGGGGAAGGGGAGAGAGAGGGAGAAGAGAGGGAGAGGGGAGGGAGAGAGAGATTGAGGGAGAGGGGAGGGAGGGAGGGAGAGCGAGAGAGAGAGCGTTATCGGCACTGGCCTCCTACATGACTGGCTAGGGTGAATGTGTGTGAGGGCAATGACGCTCCTGACGGGCGGGCGCGCCACAGGCGTTTTCATTCCGTGTATAGAATACGGACGCTCATACTTATTTGCGTATTCACGAGAGCCGTGTCACACGTGCACCCACACGCACGCTCAAAAATACAGTTTATGTACAGGTGTGCAGGGTTGGTTTTTTGGGTTTGTGTGTTATTGTCCTTATGCTTCAACACAAATAGCTCATGCTGATGTACTGTGTATGTGTGTCTGTTGATCACTCAGTGGAAGACTCTTATTCCCAGAAGGCTTGTAGAGATTACATTGGACATGTAGCCTCGACACACACGCACGCATGAACGCACGCACATTCACACACACAATGTCAGGGTTCTCGGTGACACAGCGCAGATGTAGGGGCCTCCAAACAGACGCTCTGGCCCCTGTAAAGAGACCTAGCGCTCCTCTCAGAGGAATCCCTTATCTGGGAACTTTTGTGTGGTCCTGTGCGTGTGCAAAATTTAAATGTATTGTATGAAGAAGGCAACTGTGTGTGTGTGTGTGTGTGTGTGTGTGTGTATAAAATATATCTGGGTAAGTATGTTTATCCACACATTATTTAAAATGGGAACTTTGTGTGTGTGTGTGTGTGTGTGTGTGTGTGTGTGTGTGTGTGTGGACCAGGTAGGTCGTGGGAAAGCAGCGTCCAAATTCAGCTATACACAGTGATCTATCTCAGGAGATCTGTAACTCTGCAGACATTTCAACTTAACAAATGTGTATTTTCAGCATTTGCTGGAGTTGGAGTTGAGAATGAATCATGTTTATCTAAAACAGTACTACTGCAAATGATTTGTGAAGTACAGGATAGGTGCAGCAGAATGTATTGTAATTTGTGGGAAACAAAAGTTGGGAGTTGTTACTCTGTTCCTTCGAAGAGATATCGGAATACAAAGAAGAGGTCTGACAGAAAAGTGATCTCAGAAATAAACCTTTAAACTATAACTGATGTACTGCTACGGCATACTAATTATTATACTGTCCACTGTGTGTGTATAGCATACTGTGCATTTGTGATGGTGTTTGTTTCGCAGCTTGTATGGTGTCTGTGGTTAAGAGTGATTGATGTACTAAACACTCTCACAGTCCACTGTGGAATCCTACCGCTGTAAAGCTCCCAGCGATGACATCAGCTATAGCAACCTCTCACCCATCTATACAGGGGAACCCTCTGGTTTGAATACATCATCCTTGCATCCCTGCCCAAGTGATTCCAATAATCACCCTCACGGCTATCCCACTGTTGCCAGGTGCAGCTTGGAAGTATTTGGCAACCAGGACCTGGAAAAGTGCATGTTTGACATTGGACATGGAGAGAACCTTTAATGCACTCTCTATGTCTTCTTTAACAAGGTACATGTTTTACCACTATGATCCTCCTCTTATCTCGACGTGAATTGCTAGATAGTTGCATTAGCACAGTATGTTGGGATAATGGTGATGTAATTATCGGTTAATGCCAGATATTGGAGACAGATGGAGAACACTTTGGATTAAGCTATCACTGATATAAATTCAGTGTTGAGCGGAGAGACCTATTATTTGCGCATGGCAGGCTTCTGTCTACATGTGCTTCTGTCTACCTTAACTATCACCCTGAGCTCACACCGCGAGCGATTTTGTAGCTGGTTGTAGCCAGGTCGCTGGTGGGTGTGTCTGCCCTGTCACTCAAAGAGGTACTCCGAGTGTGTCTGTCTTGCTACATGTGTGGGCTAAACAAATTCAAACTACGTAAATTATTATACTTTATTATTATAATATTATTATAAAAAAAAAAAAAGAAATGCTGTTTTTTTTTTCAACATTTTGTAATTGCTTCTTTATATATATTTAGCTACATATAATAATGTAAACATATGTATTAATGTATTATCGGGTCCTATCGAGAATCATAGCATTTATTTCAGACCCGACCCAGATCCGAGTCAAACACTCAAAGTTGGACCCGACCCGGCTGGATCCCGGGTCGGGTCTTGGAGGACCCGTGAAGACCTCTACTGACTGCATCTATCAGCTGTGCTGATTTACCATGTAAGAGCGGCCTAGGAAATGTCATCTGTCAAAACATTGGACATCAAACATTGCAGCGGCCTGTTGTTTAGTCTAATAAAAAAGTGAATCCACAAACAATTGAAAAGTAAATGACGGAAAAAAATTCCACACCATGAAAACAAATTTTGCGCAGTGAATTTGACTTTCTTCTTGATATAGCCCTACTGTGTACAGTCTTCATTGAACATTTGAGATTTTTGTTTGTTGTAGGACAGATTTCCGCAGCCAAGCTCAGCAGAATGACATTTTGTATGTCTAAAGGTGCAGGCTTGAATGCCGACGCTGCCCTGATGTTTGCTACAAAACAGCTTGAGCCTGTTCCTGATCTGAAAAACTTAATGTTTTCTTTCAACTTGACTAAGACAATCATGTGATGATGAATCCAGTTAACCAGTTGTGGACAGACAGAGGCCACATTTGTTATAGATGTCTATAGCTGTGGTTGAGCTGCATATCCTTTGAAACCATAGGCAATTATTTCCTAATTTCACTTGACTCTTGGCCAATGTCTGGAATGATAAAATAATGTTTAGCTGTCAGGATAAACCTAACAAAGTACGCTGCTCAATATCTAGTGTCTCTTCTGCCTGAGGCATACAGTTATTGTGCGTAGCAAAATATAGACTTGGATCACTTTTCCAGGTTTACTCTTTCCTGTGTGTATTTAAAGCCATCTTGCAATACGAGCTAGCAATATTCTTTTTTCTTTGACACGGTCTTATGTTTTTATTTTGTTGAGCTCGACCACCTCACACCTGATAACCTTGCTTTCTCAGCCAAAACCATATGTCTTATGCACACAAAGAGCATGTTGTGTCCTGCCCCACTTATGAACCACTGACCTGAACCAATGCCCAACACAACACCCACGCAGGCAAGAGACAAGTAACCATGGTTAGGGAGCCTCAGAAGACCTTTCTCATTGATGCACAGAGGGTAAACCGGGACAATTTCACTGTATGCAAAGGCATAGAGAGAGAGAGAGATTGCACAGGTACAGTAAAATAAATATGTTTAAATCAATAAAAACATTCGCTGAGCGAGAGGCGTGCGTTATTTTGAAGTTTGATTGGCAAGAGGGCGCAGCAGGAATGCGGTGGGCCGACACTGCTGTCCGGCCACAAGCCCCTGTTCATCATCGCACAGGGAAGTAATTGTTATAAGCAAATCATTACATGATAAGGCTGAGAGGATGTGGTGCCAAATATGTACAGTACAGCCCTCAGGAAGGGATGCGTCCGTGCGTTTGACAGGACGATCTCTATGTGCAGTCAGTGAATCTTTTGGCCTGTTGAGCCTCATTCCGGTACAGATTCGTCTCCTTCAATTTCGCTGCAGGTCTTTTCGGAAAGGGAATTTTCACCGCCTAAGTTTAACCTGTCCAATCATCTGGTTTGAGAGGCTGCAATGTCTTCACTTTGGCTGATTGTTGACTCCTAATGTTAATTATTGTTCCAATAAAGAGGATTACATTCTAAAATGAGCTGGAGTAATTGTTTGGTAGGGGTGAGGCAGGGTAGTAATTGTGAAAGTAATATAGTAATGTACAGTAACTAGTAATGTAACTAATTACTTTGAATTACCCAGTAATAAGTACATTAATATTATTACTTTTTGAAGGAGTAATAAGTAAATAGTAACTTATTACAATTCCTGAGTAACTTGCCCAACACTGTGGCACGGCCCCCGCAGGAGATGAACCTTTACGGAGGGTGCCTGGAGCCTGGGGCAGCCACAATCCACCCAGAAGACTAAAAGGAATCAGACATACCTACACATGCACGCAAACAGACACCTGGTGTGTCTCCCGGAGCATATAAAGGCCAGGCAGGCATGTTGGTGCCTGAACCACCAACGCTTGTGTTACAAGTGCATGTGGTTGGCACACAGGTGAGACAGAGACAGAGAGAGAGAGAGAGAGAGAGATGTTTGGCACTCCTTTTTGAACACGAGGCCGCATCCTCCATTGTACCTCGGGGCGGTTCGTCTTCCCACCGCACCTGCGTGCGCCAGCACAGACAGCCTTACGACTGGTGTGAGGTTTTGTAAACAGCTGCGGTTATAGCAGTAATACAAAGAGAGATACAGTAGGTCCTGTAGTCAATGATGTATCTACATCACTATTGAGAAAGGTAATTCAGAATATGTATGGACACTCATGTCTACAGTAACCCTTATGGTCAAAACTAGAATTACACAAATGGTTTGGTTTTAGTCTCAGCCTCTTCCGTCCATTAGCACTACGTCACATAAGCAACTCTGTGCTAATTGTCTGATACATATACCCCTGTAAACTCGACACTGGACTCTCGGACCTTCAGGAAGGCATACTGTCAATTTCCATTGGATGTTTGCATTGTCACTCACAAGTATGTATCTGTAATTTTTGGTGTGAAGCTAGTGCACTTCTTTATTTACTAATATAAAATTAAACATTTATTTTAGGCAGTAACCATAGCCCACACATTTTACAGATTTTACAAGCTCTGTAAACCGCAAAAATACCTCCCTATTATTTAGTTTTCCAACAAATTCCTCACTGTAAGTTTAACGTCCGACTTGAATTGAATTGAGTTAAGTCTTCGTCTTGCATGTCAATCAAAATACCTTGCTTGTCAAGTAGGCGGGTACTGACGCAGTTAGCCAGCGCTGTGTCCCAGACTTTACGTATGTAAAGGCTGGCTCTGTAAGACTATTTAGGTTTAACATAACAGAATTGCCGCTACTGAGCCTTCCTATGCTTCCATCACAGCTCTCATAGACTTATAATGCTCTCTGCAACCCCCCCGTCTCATTATTTCCCTTTGTTTATGCACACCCGACCAGCATCTTTCATCGTGTTTTCATTATTGTTTCAATTAGCCTAGCCTAAGTTTGCTAGGACCAGAAATCTTCTCTTTTAACACAGTAATGCAGCATTACTTGGATTAGTAATTGTAATATGATTACTGTTTTGGAAATAGTAATTAGTTACACTGCTCGTTGCTGAAACAAGTAATAATATTCCAGTAACTGCCCAGCACTGGTCACAAGTTCATTTGGGGAACCGTCCATCGTCCATTTGAAGGGAATGATTGGTAAGTTCACTTGCTACTCTGACACATTCTAAATGATTCCTAGGCTTTCCAGGCTGATTCTCGCGGCAAAGTAAAACTGAAGCTCGCAAGATCAGGATGGTCTCAATATCATCTTGTGTAATATATCGAAAATGTTGCAGACGGTATGGCAATGTTCCGCTCATTTTGTGGAGAGAGTTTGTGTGGCTTAGTTGTGTTGGATTTAGACAGAAAAGTAAATGAGGAATGTGAGGAAGTTGACGGCACAACGAGATGGAAGAGGAAACATTAGTGGCCAAAATAATCCCTCTTCGGTATCTTGGAATTACTGTTGCTGTACCAGTCAGTTGACCCCTATGTTTTAAGATGAAGAAAACATCTTGTGTTGATATGAATCTATTTTGATGCTTTCCATTTGACATTTGGGTTTTTACATAAGTTTAAAAATATCAAAATGAGTATCAACATTGCAGTTTTCATGATCAATATCACAAAATCGAATTCTTTCAATATCGTTCAACCCTTCGCTTATGCCAAATTTGCGTTCACACATGTCTTGTATTGGCCGGCCCCCCGCCTCCATCTCCAGCTGTGAGTAAAGGCGTCTGCATGTGAACTTGAGTGTGAACTCTACTGGAAACTTTTTTTTAACGTTTTTGTCCCCTTGCCACTAATTGGTCTAATTATTGACAGAGGGTTCCTTCCAGCCATTTGGACTCCTATGGACCTGCTTTGGTTCATGTGCTTAAACCCACGGTAGATGGCTGCATTGTAACCTGCAGGCCGCCTTCATCCAGATAATGAAAGCTGATGTGCAAACTGTCCATTTGTGCATTATCCACACAGACTGTCATGGTGCTATTGTTATTGCGCACAGGTGCCAGTGACATTACATTACAGTATGTTGCAGCTTTACAGTAAAACAATGTTTCAATTACAATTACAATTTAGTAATTGCAGACAATCACGCATGAATTAAAGGCAGGGTTAGTCATTCTCAAGAATGCTTTGTAACTTAGAATTTTTAACTTTTATTTTTCAAATCAAAACAAACTCCTTCAGAAGCTCTCCGTCACGCATTGAAACACATTGCGGAGCCTATCACATTGTGTGCAGTGTATGCACCACTTTGTCTTCCGATTTACGGAGCCAGGGCTGTGTTGAAGTACCATATTTTATTTCCAGCATGGCTCTACACTGGGAACACAGGCGCAATTCTATTTATTAAGGGCAAACTTTTAGCATTATGCAATTATTTACCAAGATGTTTTAGTGATCATCAAGCCACAAAGCACAGGACACTCATAAGAATATGAGTGCCCTTATTCCCCTTTCCCAAGAATGCTAGGCTTGCTTCAATCATTCAGCAGTCCAGGGTTAGTACAGCATAACCCCGGCTTCCTCTCGACCAAGCCCACTCTGACTTGGGTCATACTGTAGCTGTATGTTCTGAGGGACCACCACTCCATTGTTTTATTGGTGTGAGTGGATTTCTATCATGTGAAAATGCCTGTCTTCCCTCTCTCACAGATTTTGCTTGTGTTACCCAAGACCTGTAAACTGCAGGGACCTGTTGTTTAGTTTTCCTCATTGCAAGTTTAACGTCAAACTTGGTCATTGAGTTATGTAGTTGGTTGTCAATCAAACACCTCACTTGTCAAGTAGGCGGGTTCTGACGCAAGTTAGCCAGCGCTGTGTTACGGAAAGGCTGGCTCTGCGAGACTAGGTACCTGGTGTAGCGGTGGTCCCAGCGGTTGGGGTTTGTGTCGGAGAGCTTCTCTGTCCTTTCTGTGACCCATAATCCCCTTCCTGCTGCTCACCTCACTCTTAAAGATTAACAGAGCGCTCGCTACCTGTCCACCTGCTACAGGCATCATGTTTACTGGCACTCGGCTTACCTCAGGGGTCCAATTGGCGTTCATATCCTTGGAAAGAGATTGAGAGCAGATAGAGCTCCGCTATGGTACATTGACTTGAGTTTGTTAAAATAAAATGCTGCTGGGCAGCAATACACCTTTACAATTTGGGTTTTAGATGAAAACATTTGGACCTATATCTCAAAAGGTAATTTTCTCGTCATCTTGTTCCAAAGCCCATATGCGTATTTGGTACCAAATCACTAAAGCTGTACTTTAAGCTTGCCTTGGCTCAGAATACTTGAAATATACCCTTGTGGTCAATACGAGACCTGGATAACTGTTTCCAAAGAAACACAAAGCCACAGAATGTGAAGCTATCTCTGTTACTGACGACAACGGATGGCCGTGTGGTTCACATCTAGAAGGCTTTGGTTTCAGAAGCAATTTTGGAGCTATCAGATTGAAACTCAAGATCCCAGAGCTGGTCAATTCTGTCAAGAATTTCTTTGGAGTGTTCTCCAATGGAAGCCAATTGTATGATGTCATAAAACATATAATCAATGTCTCTTATCACCGGGGTTGGAGATGTCACTCTGGAAATTGTGAAACTTAAGCGTCATTGATCACTATTTCCAGATCTGTTAAGATCTAACCTGAAGGAAGAATATATTTCCATAGGTAGATAATTGGTAGATTGTTAAATTTGGTCCCCCAGTCAGAGCTGGTTAAAGGAGTCTTTTATGAAAGGCTTACTACTCTATGTCAGATCAACATTGCTAATTCCAAAACCAACTAGAAATACTTGGTTTTCATGGAATGAGTCCTTTAATGTAGCTCGGGAATGAGAAGTTTGGGGTCCCCTGCTAGAGGTGCTGCCCCTGCGACCAGACTACGGATAAGCGTATGAGGATGGATGGATAGATGGTTAAATTTGAATGTTGTCTGTTTGGTTGCCCATTCTGATACAGTATGTAGTGCATGTTGGATAAAGTTAATGTAAGGGGAAAGGTTTATATTGCACTATATAGTATGTAGTGGATTGGTACTCTTTCTCTGTCTTTAACTTTTATCCTATATATACTGTATGATAAGATGACATAACAAAATACTTTGTAAGATATTCTATCACCAAATCTCAACATTCCCAAAAGATGGATGGAGCAAGGTATGCCATAACTATCCATCCTATAGCTGTTTCCTTGACAGGGGTCTGAAAGGGCTGAACATATTTTACAATATCCTGTATCCTCTGTAACTGTAACTAAACCGTTTTGGACATTTTAAGTATTCCAAAATGTGTCATGGTCTCCAACTGCTTGTTGGTGAGTTTTTATTACAAATTGCACATTTCAGTTCTCAGTTCAGAAGCATATGCTCCATTTTGTCAGAAGTGGCATGTAGCCAACACAATGTCAGTTTATGGCCTGCTCAGTGCCCGCTTGTTTTGCAGGCTGTGGACAGTGCCAAGTTAGGCAGTGCCATTATTGGTCCAGAGTGTCTAATTCTCTTGGTTTAGCAGAAAGAATGAGGTTTTCGTCTCGGTTAGGTTAGTTTAGCCACACTTGTGTCAATTTCAGGAGCCTGGCATATTTTTTACCCTCCCTGTTATATAGTATATTTTCCTTTAATTTTACGTCTCAAAGTCTCCTCACATAGATGGAGAGGCATTCCATCAATATTCCTGTCTTCCTCTGACATGCTGGATAAAAAATGGAAAGACTGCCATGTGGGCCAATAGATTGTTATGTTAGCCAATAGATTGTGATGTGGGCCAATAGATTGTGATGTGGGCCGATAGATTGTGACGTGGGCCGATAGATTGTGATGTGGGCCGATAGATTGTGGCGTGGGCCGATAGATTGTGACGTGGGCCTATAGATTGTGGCGTGGGCCGATAGATTGTGACGTGGGCCGATAGATTGTGATGTGGGCCAATAGATTGTGATGTGGGCCAATAGCCGTGCCTGGCAGTGGCCTGCCCAGCTCCCTGCTGAGATGAGCAGGGGCATGCGCTCCAGCTGTGCAAACACAACTGCACTACTGAACACACACTAGCGTTTCAAGCCCAGCCAATTCCAATTATTTGCCTTGCCTGGAGATGTTTTTTTTTTTGTCTTCTTCATTTTGATTCAGTTGTGCGTAGTCAGCCACCTATTCTCGGTGCCGGACCAGGCAGACAACTGTAGAGCCTTTTCTCTCAGTTGTGTGAACATTCCGGCACTTGTCAGTTTAATTTCTCCTCTTTTCATTGGTCTTTTTTCCCCTTTTCTTCCCAACACGTTGGCGTGACATTGGGGATCTATTTTTCTTGAGGCAGGGACACCAAAGTAAACAGGGAGGGGATGCGAGCCACTTGGCCCAGCAACACAGCTGCTGAGCAAAACGTCTGCTTTATGTCTATGAGAGTCGACCCATAGGAACATTACCTGCAGCCTGAGTCCACCAATCCCTTCAAACCCACGCCACCCCCCCACCCCTCCCGTGACCTCTGGAGCTTCAGGTCACCCTCACCCAGTAACGTTTCACTGCAGCCTCTTAAAACTTGATGTCCTGCCAGGAAATGCACCCATCCGCTACAGTTCAGCTCAAACTCCCTGTCTTAATGGCCCACAAACTTCCACTCAACTGATAAAGCCATTACGAGGAGGTTTGAGCGTGCCAGCCATGTGCTCCGCTGCCGCAATAAGTGTAGCCAATGTTCATTTGATATTTAGCAGGTGAGCTCTGTATACCGAATGCTTGCAGATCAAAGGCTGCCCCCTCTCCTGCCGGGGAGGGAGGGGGAACAAAAGCAGCATAGGGTGGATGAGACGGACTATCGCATTGCCATCGACTCGACAGGGCGGGGAGATTACCCCCGTGGCAGATGTGGCCTGACATGTTAATGGCCGCGACCATAGGACTGTTCCACGGACTCCCTTCCCTATACATCTCTTGACTCAAAGTGGGGAATGTTACCGCAGGTATCTGATTCCAGCCACACACACAGCCTTTCCGTCGTGTAGACGCACACCCTCTCATTACTGAATGGGCAGGTACAGCGTACATCAGCGAGTACATACTAGCGCACACAGAACGCACGCTACTAACAACTGAAAATGCCTTGCCTGATACAATGTAAATGGCATACATAGAGCAGTGCGGGCGGAAAGCCACACATTCTGCCTGCAGACTGCCGGCACGGATGAAAACACCCCACACGCGCAGTAACTCTAGATCCAAGTCTAAACACTATAAAGCAGATAAACACACAGTGCATAATAGACAAGCACACACTTTCTTTCATTACCCCAGCCTCTTTCCTCCCCTAGCCCACATTATTGGAACCCATTATTCCCCATTGCGCCACACTTGGTACAAGTTAAGCCTTATCTCAGCTGACAAGTTCGGTGATCAGTTCCCATAACAGTTTAATCTGAGGCGAATGCGATATAACCTAAAGTAAGCCTTATTCCACTGCTCACACATACACACACACACGTGCGCATGCTGTGCGTCCTCACAGTGCTTTGTCTGTGTTTACCATATTGGACAGTAGGATTGGGAGGTCAGAATAGCTGCGGCAACGTTTTGGCTGTGTGGCGGTGCTAACTGTTTTCCCCCCCTCGGATAATACGAGCACCGGCCAGCCAGGTTCCACGGGGGGAGCCCTGTGTGCTAACGAAAACAAACACGCTCCATCCTTCACCGCCACTGTCTGCTGTGTTTGGAAATGACCTGCAAACACAATGTAAGCACACTTGATTAATAGAGGCTCAAGAGACGCGCGCGCACACACACACACACACACACACAGTAACTAGTTACTGTAATATAATAACTTTTTGCAGTAACTAGTAGTGTAACTTATGACTTTTTCCAAAACAGTAATAATATTACCATTAGTAATCCAAATAATGCTGCATTACTGCGTTACAAGAATGAGATATCTGGTCCTAGCAAACTTAGGGTAGGCTAATTGAACCAACCTGTAACCTAAGGTTAATAATTGTTAGAATAAAGAGGATTCAGTTCTAAAATGAGCTGGCTACACAGGTTGTCATATTTCGGAAGGGGCGATACAGGGCAGTGATTGGAGAAGTAATATAGTAATGTAACTAATTACTTTTAATACCCAGTAATAAGTAAATTAATATTATAACCTTTTGAAGGAGTAATAAGTAATATATTACCATTCCTGAGTAACTTGCCCAACACTGACACACACACACACACACACACAGCGAGGCGAAGCCTTGTAAAGCATGTGGGCAAAAGAACAGTCCCTACGTCATGTACGGAAATGAACCACAAGAACCACACAGCTCATGCAGAAGTGGACAAAGTGGACTCACACACACATGGTGTCAGATAAATCTCGCCACAGCGTGGTCAAATAGTTAAAATGGCGCCTGTGATCTTTCTCTTGTCATGCCAAGGGAATGCGAATGGCTAGATGTGCCAAGATTTCCATCCTCAAATCCCACTCTCCTAATCCTACCTACCTAACTACGCTCCTCAGTAAAATTCCACTTTGGCTCTGGCCCAGTTTACCACACTGCTACCTCGTACTAGTAGTCCGGAACGTATGATAGGAAGTAGGGCTGGGCGATATGGACCAAATATATATTTAGGTTAAATATCGATATATCGCCCAGCCCTAGTAGGAAGGTTTTTGAATCATTTGTCATGACGTGCTGTCATTGCCACAAGTTGACACAAGCGTCGCAAAGATGCGTTTTATTTTTCATCCATCAAGGAGGTCTGTTTACAGTGTTGAAAGGATACAACTAGATGAGTCAAGGAAGGCCTTCTAGACTTGGAGCTTGTCACTCTGCTTGCGTAATTGTGTGCCATAGACTTAGAGAATATATTGGCTTGGCATATTTCTGCAAATTAATAAAATAAGTACTGAGATTCCTTGTTCTTTATTGAAGGGACACTTCTAAGTTAATTCATTAGATATTGCACTGTCAGGGGATGTTTGTCTTCTATACTACAAATTGGCTTTTTAAAAACTAGTAGTTTAGTAGAAGTGGTAAGTAATTTATAACTTTAATATTAGCTGCATTAGCTGTTGAGTGCATTGCACTGGTATTACAATAATGTATTTGATTAAGTCAAAGCCACAAGCTTGCTGGTGATTAGAAGTAAATGCATGCAGAGTAGCATGTGAGTTACTGGTATATTGACAGACAAAGAGTGCTAAGGCCAGCCGAGAAGGTTGCCTTTACACCATACATTTCATATTTACCGTGCCCATATCAGCTGCATATCGTCATGGTTTGTAAAATATAATAACAGAAGCCAACATTTCTTTTTTCTTTTTCCACTAGTACTACTTATTCTGGTGTACTGTAGTATATGTATTTACAGTAAGTACATTCACAATGTTCCTAAATAGGGGTCTAGTTCTGAGAAAAAAACTTTAGACCCCCAATAACACATGCTGCTTCTCTCTTCCAAGACACATAGTCAAAGGATATCAGAGGCGTATAGGGAGAACATGGTTAGCAAATCCAAGCATGCTTCACATCTTATGGTAAATCTACGGCATCCATTTTAGTCATTTAAAGGGACACCAAGACGGTTATAGCTCCTGATGGAGTATAGGCACAACCATTAATCATGCATACATTATAAAGAGAAAATATTTTGAGTATGAGGCTAGAGAGAGGCTAGTTTTATTGGCAAAATGGCCAAAAGGTCTTTCAATTTTTTGGTGCCAAAGTGCAGCTGGCTTACAAATATGCAGAACAAAATTGAAGAATGGATTGTGGATTATGATGCAGAGGACTGGATAGTTGCATATAATGTCCTACTGCAGCAGTCAGGGCAACATGTCATGATTTCCCAGTGAGCTCAGACCCCCTCAAGAATGCCAACAAATACTGAAATTAACATTGTTCATTAGCCAGGCAACGCCGCAAATGAGAGGTTACATTTGGGAGCATGCGAATGTAAGGCTCTGCATAGATTGCCATCTCTCTTTTTCTTTCTAGCGGACTAATTCATTTTAAGTCCTTCACAGTGCCTTGCCATACACTGCCAGGTACATTGGCATGGCCTTCAAGTACGGTTTGAATTCAAGTTTCCTTGTCCGTCAACATCGAGGGGTCGACAAGGTGGTCTGTTAACCCTAGTGGGATACCTCTCAGGGGCACTGCAGAGGGGTACAGTGGAATACCAAGTACAGGCAAGGAGCAACATGATCTATGTTCTATGCGTAGACCAGCTCTTAGAAAATATACAAACAGTGAGGCTGTTAGCAATTATTTTGAGGATTGAATTATCTGTTTAGTTTGTCCTTTATTTTAAAAGGAAAGTTGACTGAGAACATATTCTCGTTTGCAGCAACGGCCTGGGGAGTAGTTACGGGAGAGTAGAGAGGACAATTGAGCCAATTGAAAACTGGGGATGATTAGGCAGCCATGGTGGTATGAGAGGCCAGGTTGGAAGTTTGGCCAGGACACCGGGGTTAACACCCCTACTCCTGCGGTAAATGCCATGGGATCTTTAGTTACCACAGAGAGTCCGGACACCCGTTTAACATCTCTTCTGAACGATGGCACCCTACGCAGGGAAGAGTCCTCTACACTGCCCTGGGGCATTGTTTTTTTTTTTTTTAATCTTTAGACCAGAGAGTGCCCCCTACTGGCCCTCCAACACCACTTAGCAAGGTATTGGCTAGGCATCTTGCTCAAGGATGCTTACAGGTAGGCCAAGTCCGGGGCTCGAACCGACGACAACATAACACCGAGACCACTAGACTATCCTGCCCCCTGCCATCTGTTAATAGGCAATTTTGTAACATGTAGACTATAGCTACAGTAACTTTCCTGTTGCATGCTGAAATGCAACAGGATGTTTTGCTTATGGTAACGGGTGCATGGCCTACAGCAGAGGTCTTCAGCGTTTTTCGGGCCAAGGACCTCTTGGCTTATCCTTATGCCCTGTTTCTATCACATGATATAAAATATTTTGTTGCCGGGCCAACAATAATGTGTGGGGTGGCCTATTATGCCGTGTTAAAAAGTAAGCCACTTACGCCATTCAAATAATTATTGACATATTTATATATTTATAGCTTAGGTTGTATTTATGTCAGTGTATATTTTTGGACATTTAAATTTTTGGAAGAAAAAAACTTTTGGGATAAAATTATTTGGAGGACCCCCTGCAGTACCTCTGAGGACCCCCTAACGGTCCCGGACCCTCTGTTGAAGAGATCTGGCCTACAGTATACAGTGTAGAGCTATTGTCAAGCTAATAAGCTAATTATAATTTGCTTTGGACAAACGAGTCTGCTAAATGTAAACGAAGCGGCAATGTTAGCACCCACCCCATGCTTATTACTGGTCACAAATCATACTGAATCATGCATGCAGTTACCTCATGCATACTGAATCAAATGTTGAGAATAATGGGGACATCGATTAATCCAGTGAGCTGTGGTTATATAATGTAGTTTCTGTACTGTGGTGGTGTTTTGAAGACGTACTGCTACAGGAGTCAGGACCACTAGCTGGTACAGCAAGGCGAACCCGTTGCCCTGCTGCAGTACATATGGTATGTTGCCTTTATAATGGTGTGACCGAACTGACAATCCTAATCCCATATCCTATTGTGATGAAGGCAGACAGCTGCTTGTGTGTTTATGTGTGAGTGAGGGGTTTAAATCAAGACCATAGCTTTCCTGCTCTTACGGGCACACACACGCACACACACACACACACACACACACACACACACGCTTAAAGCAGGGTTATTCATTTTCGAGAACGCTTGCTAACTTCAAGCTAAAATCAAAACAATGGCCCTCCGCAGCGCCGCGCCGCACATTGTGAAGCAAATCTTTATCTTACAATTAGCTTGCAATAGCTGAGTACACCTTTGATTGAAATCCCCAGTCATAAAAAGCTACACCTTCTGTATCCCCTAGCAGTCTTTGACAGGACTAGAAAGGGCGTCTCGGTGCTTTCACGCACACAATCACGGCTCGGCGCGGTCAATGGCCTTCGTTACCCAACACCGGCGGACACATGGGCCGCTGGTTAACCACGAATCAATGGGGCTAATGAGAAGCTGTGAGGGAGGCCTGTCACACACTGCAGCTGGAGATAGCAGTCTCCCAGTCGCTGCCAGGGCAGTGTTCATCTGATAGGACAAGGCAGAGCTCGCCGGAGACATTGTGCGCTACATCTGCATGGTCATATTTTGGTCCCGCCGAGGAACTGGTTATTGTGTGTACACCAAATGTGCACCTACTGGCTGCTGGTCAGGGTTCAGCCTGTAGAAGTATTCAGCATTTAGCAGTGGAGGGTAGAGACGTTATTGTTTCTCATTTTGCCCAGAGTGTATATGTAAGTTAAGGATACAGACCAATCAGATATGCATATTTACTTTTTGAGAAATTCTGTTTCATTCTCTCCTTCCATCACTATTGAAGTGGTTGTGTGTCTCCAGCTTATCTGGCAGAATAGAATCAGAACAATTTGTATTCATACACAGACTCAAACAATAGTACAAGGAGTAAACATTGCATAATTGCACAGTATAAAATACATAAGACAATAGAGCCGTAATAAGAAGTAACAAGTAATCATAAAAACTAACAATAACAATGAGCATATGAGTCTTGTTATGGAATAGAATAGGTTTATTTTGTTACATTACATTATATAAAGCATGTCCAAAAATGTGTTGTCTTGAATCAGTCCCGCTTCATAATTGATTATAGATTCATATCTACTCCTTTTGATTCAGCATAAGTGTTTGGGGATGGTATATAAGGTGTTTGCTGATGTGTGTTTGGGCTTCAGACAAGAGAAGGAAGACAAGGCCCTTTCCTATCCTATCTGTTGCATGCCTGTGCTTTTAAGTGAACGTGTGAGCGTGCACGTTAAGTGTGCGCTCACCGCAACAGGCTCTTACATAACCCTCCCTATACGCTGTGATATGTAACAAACGTCAGAGGCCGTCCATCAAGGGTAGAGGCAGGCAGTGGTCAGGGAAAACAAATGGCATTTTTAAGTGTGTGCGATGGACGATGTAAACTGAAAGCAGAGCTATTAGGTCAGAGCTGAGCCTCTATTCGATTTTTCACTGACGTCCACAGTGGGAGGACAGTTCAGCCCAGGGCACATGCAAGGTAGCCAGGATACTACCTAGAAAATAACCTGGCCATTCGTCAGCAAACCTTGTTTATTAAAATGAGTACTGTCTCATTGGCTGAAAGTGGTCCAATATATAATAATAACCTGAGTCTGTGAGAGTGTGATGGTCATGTTTGAAAGGCCACGCATTCCCACAGCTTCACCAGTTTTTCTGTTTATGTGATAAAGAAAATGCTACAAAACGTAAACATATATCACACTCCTAGTTTTAAGCAATCACTGTAATTGATTTAAAAAAATAATTCTTCAGCTAAGTAGAATGATGAAGTTTGGACGTAATGTGTCATACTAGCTGCCATTGTTGCTTTCAGCTGTGGCTTGTTGTCTTTGTAATAGTGATACCCTACAATGGCATTGTATCTGAGTTTGGTACAGAGGCTTGTCCTTGCAGCAGGTGACGCTGGAGCCCTATGGAGTCTGTCCAGATGTCTTCCCTGCATTATGTCACCCATGGGAACCAGCGTCCACTCAGACCAGTGACTGCACTTTCGTGATGTTGTTATAAGAGAGCTCTGACTCATTGACACAGAGACTTAATTTCTCAGACATCTCTGGCTATAGGTCAGTAAGTGTTCACCTCAGACATAACTGCGTGGTGTCAATATTAACCCCTTTTCCAGATTTGGAATGGCATTGAAAAGTTACCTCTTTATCTCTCAGTTTGTTTAAAGGGGTTTCTCAAGGCCACCTAAAAGGTTTTGCCTGTATTTAATTTAGACAAATAAAAGTGCAGCAAGGAACCATTCATTTTTAGGGTGCAGCTGAAACTAATTCAGTTGCACAACCTGGGACTATGTCTATATCCGGCACAATAAAATGTAGATGACTAAACCATACTGTCTTTCAGATGGGGTACCAATACATTAAAGATAGAGTTCTGTATCAACAAGCATTCTGGAGAATGAGTGTTGGTATTTGAACATAAATTCTGCCCCACACATTGGAAATGCATGTCTATGTACAAAATAGTCTGCTTGTTGGCTAAAATGGACAGGTTTTTGAAAATGACCTTACCTGTACTTGGTATGGTGGGTCTCTAAATATATTAGTCCTGTCTAGGTGGGTTTTGGAACCCCTGCTATAAATTACTGTTGTTCTGTTTGCCCACTAAATTTCACTGGATCTTCAGGGACTCACACACTTGATACGGCCAGGCGGCACTTCTGTGTCCACTCAACACCTGTGATGCTCCAGGTTGAGATTTAAGCAAGATGTTGTTTGCTTTAATGTATCTCTGGATCCAACAGACAGCCTCCTCTGAGACTTTTTTTTTTTGAGCACACTAACTGCTGTATTCATATTGTGTTAAGAAAAACACTTAACCGTGATTTGTGGGGCTTGTGTTTCAGTACTGGCTGTGTCACAAAGCACCTCGCTAGTCTTCGAGCTGTCAGAGCCTGTTTGAGGATCCCATTAAAAACCTCCACATTAAATATAATAGCAGTTGTTACCTGAGCAGGGAAACCGCACTGTGGCTGGTGCAGAGATTAGTGTTACAGCTTCAGCTATTTATATATTAAGACCTTTCCCCCTCTGTCAAACAGCGAGCGAAGGCCTTGGCTGTGAATTTAGTTCCTTCATCTGTTTGTATTGTAAGCCAAGCGATGGCGCCGCTGAAGTGTCTCACACACATTTAGCACTCCGACTTCAGGTGTTCTGCTCTATGATGAGCCCTCGCAGTACCACACATGGCCAGCAAGTGGACACTAGCCTGTCTGCCTCTGTCAGGAAGCGGGAAATGTGCTGCACATTAATGACGCTCAGTCGAAAAGGCAAACCGCTCAAGCTGTGGTCAGTCTGTTGTCGTTTCCTCACAGCCATTGAGGGCAGGACAGTGATTTATAGTAAGGGCACAGCCGTTTTGAGTAACTAGGCTGACGTTTGTACTGTGGGGTCATATTTTGTGGTCAGGAGGGAATCTCACAAATACGGGTGGACAGGTATAAAAAGCCGTCTGGTGACAACTATGGCGTGACATGATGGATGATCTTAACTTTAGATGGTTTCTCCCATTGCCTCCAGTGATATTAAGTGCGATGAATCCATGTGGCTGCAGAACCTGTATCCAACATATTAAATCTCACACTCAGAGCTAGGCCTCGGTTCCCTGTAGCATTCGCTCTGTTTCCACGTCTGCTCTCCTTCTTTAAACGAGAACAATTGTAAAGTAGAAATTCATTCTAAATAACTGATAAATGACTGTGAATTATAACAATGGTCTTAGGGGCTACGATACTTGGGAGGGCCACTTCACTTCAGAACAAATGTTCTAAACAGTATTAATAGAAGCTGTTAAACATGCAGTACACAGCCTATGGGTTTGGGTTCAAAGCTTAAGAAGATGTAGCCAGTTTATCTGACTACATCAGTGCGTTTTTGTGTGCTGTGCGTACACATTTGGACAGGGTCCAAATAAATTCCTTTTTCTCATCAAAGGCCACTAAAAGCAAAACACTCTTTGAAAAGACTTGGTCCTGTCTATTGAAATAACATCTTTTTGATATATTATAAAGGATGTATCCCTATCAGTGAATCTTTTTAGTATAGCTTTTAAGACAGTTACAAAGTAGATGTGTAGTGATGGCACAATGATACGGAATAGAACACACTGGAGCCTGTTTTCCTCCGACAGTGTGAAGCACCAGGAATGCACGTCCGGTAAACGGTCCCAAGACAAACGACATGACCAGTCGTCCTGCATGCCAAAGCTAGCTGAGGAAGTAGACGCCATGACTCTTAAGTGTGCCAGCCTCGCAGGTGGTGCCCATATTAAGATATGGCCATAACTTGCCAGTCCAGAGAGGCTAAACAATCTGGAGACTGGCATTTGGCTAGTGTCACATCCACCTAGACAGCACACGTGCCACTCATATGTGACCAGGACCCTACATATTCCTCCTTAAAAGGCCCGCAGCCAAACGGTTCCACGTTCTATCCGTCATTACTGTCTATTGCAAGGGGCGGGATGGCGAGGCACGGCCAAAAATACCTTTCATTCATCGGCACCCTCTGACATGAGTAGGCAGCTATACAGAGACAAGTTAAGCTCCTGAGCAGCACTGACAGCACTTCAGTCTTGCAGCAGATTACACTCGGAGAGGACACAGGCAGTAAATCATAATGAGAGTGTTCTGGTACACACTCAAAAGGTGCATATTCAAAGTCACGGGGGGGGGGGGGGAGAGTTGAATGCAATACAGGGAAAGAATCCTGCAGGAATTGAAGAATGTGTTGAAAGTTGAATTCCTCTTTTTTCAATCTTCTGTACTTCCCAGAAAGCTTTGCAGCATGGGATTCCTGCGAGTTGACGGTTGGTTGGGAAAATTGTAATCGTACATTTAATTTCACATCAGGTGTTTAAGACACTTAAATCAGTATGCCCCTTTATTGTCAACAAATCCCCTCATGGATCTGTTTAAGAGAGCATGGGACAGATACAGTACATCTGACGAAGTCCCTCAGATTAGAGGTGGTTACAGATGCCCTTCCCCCACCTCCCGCTATTTATGAAAGGAGGAATAGAGAGGAATTCACCTATGTGTTAAGTGAAAGCTCTCATAGGTCCCCTTGAAAGTGGATTAGCCAAAGTATATTTTCCTCTCTGTTTCATTCAGACAGCAGCCTGAGAAAAGGGGGACCTTAGCTAAACATGGGACAGGATCTTATTAATCACAGGCAGCAGTGCGTGAAACACAAGGCCTAGATGTGGCCTCTGTACCATGGTACAGTCACTCGCTTTTCACAGTTTCCACCCAGACAGTGGAAGCTGGCCCCAAGTTCCAGGAAAGCCCAATTATAATATCATGTTGATGTTATTACTGTTGATTATGTGCTTTGAAGACGTACCTGGTTCCAGAGTTCACTTGCTCTCCCCAGTATGGTTAGGGCCTGTACTTTGAGTTACCATGGAGGCCAATGAATCATCGCTACTGGTACCTTGTGCCCTTTGACCCCTGGTCCTAGGGCTGTCGTGGTTAAAGGATAGTCCATGCGGTGATTTACGTTGGTACAATAGCGCGGTATTAACGCCATATTTTATTTTTTGCTTTGCGTGGTCAAGTGCATGGCGGAGAGCTTCCGAAAAAACGTGTTTCTGGGGCATAAACACGTTTCTAGGCAAAGTGATCTCAGTCCGTAATGAGACAATGTGCAACGGCAAATCGGCTACCAGTTTAGTGCACTGGTGTTCTGACTGTAGCTATGCAATCACATGTGGCATATGTTTGATCAAAATGTCAGATGGAAAATATGTCCAATTAATTAAAAGCATATTAAAAGATCAAAAGCATATGATGTGCCAAGCTACATACCTTGGCTTATAGTTGTAGACAGAAAGAAGTGATGGCACAAGTTGTTGGGCTGTTTTTGTTTTTTATAACCCAAAACGTTAAGGTACAACTATTCCGGTTTCTTTCCCACAAGAAATAGACATGTCCCAAAGTAATTACTTGAGAAGTGTGTTCGCTTCCAAAACATCCGCTGCATCATGCATGCTACCAGACAAAACTGTATTAAAGCGCGGTAAAGCGGTAACGTCAGTGTCGTAAATGCATACATTCCCAAAGGCTACAACCGGCTACAACAGAGCTGGGAGGAATGTGTGCATCAATAGCGCACATTCCCTAGATGAAACCTCATATTCAATGGGCTAGCCTCATGAAAAATATAAAATGTAAAAAATTGTGATAATGGCGGTTGCTTGCCATCGCCCACGGTTGGGTTAGCAACACAGTGGTATTGCAATATTGCGGTTATCGCGACAGCCCTACTATGTCATTCTCACGCACACCCACACATGCACACACACACACGCAGACATGCACACACACACACACGGGGTGGGTTATGTCAATCCTGTGCCTCATTCAGGATAATGTATGTTTTAACTGCTGTCATGCAAATTTTAAATAACAAACCCAAACTGCAGTGTGATATAAATCGTGTTGGTGTCAGGCCTGCACATAATTCAGCACACTCATTAGGCTCCCTGGTTTATATACAGTAGTGAAAATTATAAATGCTACTAGAATTTAGGTTAGTCATGCCATGGATTGGTTATAACTTCCTCCTCAGTGCCCCCTACAGTATGTTTCCAGTATTTTACATCTTCAGTCCTCTGCCATAACATCATGTCATAACCCACAACTTGAGCACCCTTTATAAAGAGCAGAAATACAGACCTTTGCCAGTTTTTAATGGCTCCTCTTCCCAACGGGGTGCTCTGGATGTATGACATTGGTGCTGGACACCCAGCTGGTTTTCTTAGGGAAATGGGTTGATAGATACCCTCTACAGGCACCAGTGACAGAAGGTTTGGCTGTCACACACCATTAGTATTTAGTTCAGCTAGTTCCAGTTTATCCCTTGGCGGGACAAATGCAAACTCTGGATAGATGAGGAAACGGTTGCAAAACAATGGCCTCCTTCATCACACCCTGGCTTCCACATTTGCGTGTAGCCTTGAGTGAGGACATCTGGTTATTGGAGTTGTTTTCAGCACATGGTAACTGAAGGTCAACCCCCCCCCCCTTCCCCTTTCCCCCAGTGCAAACTATGTCCCCGAAGCCTCCCTTATTTTCAGTTCTGTTGGCCGAGCTCATAGCTTCAGCATCCATGACAACACCCCATGTAGTGCTTCGATGAACGCAATGAAATATATGCATGTGGAGGAGAGATTTGCCTCGTAACAGTGCCATAAGTGACAATTTATGGTAAAGTCATTTACAATAACAGTAAAGGAAAAACATTGCCCACAACTGTAGATGTTTCTGTATTGTCAAAATGTTAAAGATAAATATGAATAATAACCTATCATTTGTTTCTCAGCAAACCGTCTTAAAGACGTAATGACAGGTGACACCACCAAGGATGATCTGTTAGCGGGTTGAGCACTTGTAACACTAATGTTTGACATTCAAGTGTCACATTGGTTACGTTCACACTGCAATCCTTAATGCTCAATTCCGATTTTGTGCTCAAATCCAAATTTTTTGTTTTGCTGTTCACATTACGTTATATGTGGCACGTATCAGATTCTAGTGCGAACTGATCACGGTTCCGAAGTGACCCGCATGCGCAAATGAACAAGACGTCACATGCAGCGCAGCGCGCTGTGTCGATTGTAGGAAAGTAAACATTGACTGAGAGACCTCAAGTCAGCCTTACGATCATTTTACAAGTTGACTTGAGGTGGAAGCCAGTGAAGTTATACAGAAGAAAGCCAATTGGGTTGCTAATGGTGCCTACATCCGTCCCCACACGCCCCTCACACCCATCTTGACGGTTAGTTAGTACGTCGTGTTGTCATATTAGCTGCAATTTGAATTCCCATAGGGACATACTTTCTATAGACGTTCCCTTTGTTTTTGCAATTATCAATGCCATGTAAAACCATGGTGAACAGAAGCAGCAGTCCGCCTACAGTATATGAGGCTTCCCCACCACAGGCATCCCTTTAAAATACATGTCTTTGAGATGGGCTGGCAGTAACATGTAAATCGTACAGTATGATTAGAGCTTAGATTTTAGCTTAGAGTCCTTGGAAACATCTATTCAAACATAAACCATTTTCTTAACCTGAATAAACCCAGAGATAACACCACACTGTAAGTAATACAGATATTCCAGTTCAGAATACAGTATTTAGCATTCTACTAAATGGCAGACATTACAATGTGTGACTATCTGTGTGTCTCACACAGAATAAAAGGTCTAAAATGTTCTATAAAACCATTTTAAATGGGTGCGTTTTCCAGGTCTGTGTACTGGCTAGTGATGGAGGAGCTGTGTTCATTCGAGAGTTCAGCCTGATTCACAGAGACCACCTTGCTGAAGACTCTCTCCAGGACAACAGCCAAAAGACTGAGGACCTGGTAAGTGCCTGATTAAAATAAATAAAAAAAACAACATGTAAAAATTTGTTTTCTAGCCCTTATCATAGTTTAAAGTCTAAAAATTATTTTGTAAACCCACATATAGTAAGATTTAAACAACACTGTCTTATTTATATTTTTTATATACTTTCTTAAGCAGAGACAGTTTAATATTTACTCATTACCAGTTCCGTAAACCTTGTTGAGTCAATACTGTATCCATTGCATATTATTTATGTAACACACCCCCACCAGAGGAGTGAAATGTGTGTTTGCAGCCAGATTACTCACTAATGAATGGTGCATCATGTGATTGTAGACTGACCTGGGCTGATATGAAACAGGGCAACACACACACACACACACACACACACACACATTGATATCTTGTTTGCGTGCATGCGTGCAAAATGGTGGATGGCTTTACGCAGTGTATTGCTTACAGTTTGTGCCTTGATTGTTCTAAATGACAGCTAAGTGGTTTGGCTCTATTCTGATTCACAAAGTGTTTGGGTGGTATCACAGTATCACTAATGAGAACAGCACTTTTCAAGTGAATGTTTATACCCAGTATTTTGGTTTGGTTGTAAACTGACTGTGTTATGGAAAGGATACTGTTCAAGACAGAGGAGGTACACAGCTGGGTTACAATCAGGTTATAATCATTTATTTGATTTTATTTGTGATGAAATGGCAGGATTAAATGTTATTTAGCACTTTAATGAAAATTCCTGTTCTGTAGTGTGTGTGCTTGTGTGTGTGTGTTTCCCCTTCCTGAAGAGCTTTGTGTGACATTTAACCTATGGGTCAGCCCATATTGTAACAAGCTGCCATGCACATGAGCGAGTGACCCTCTGCCCTTTACAGTTAGAATATTCAACAGCTGTCTACTCTTTTTATTAGTGATTGAATTCCAAACAGGCAAATCTGTTTTATTCCACACACATGACAACTCAAGGATTGATGATTCTACTAGACTTGAAAGTGGTGATCACAAGAGGTTATTTGAGCATTTACATGTTCAGAATGATCTCAGAAGATAAAACAGTTAGTCACTGCTGCTAACCAATGTATGTTTAAAAAGTGTATTGTGTTTTTATCTACGTTATGATAATTACAAGTGGTATATGATCTATATAGTAGGTTGAATATTTTGTTTTATTACTTAAATCATTGATTAACAACAGTGAAATGGACACTGTCGCATTCATTTCATCATACCAAGATACCGATGAAAGCATAACTAAAACCTTGTATTAACAATCTTGCCTTGGGACAGTGAGCTGTCAGCGTAAACACTCGATTGTCTTGGAGAGCCAGAAACAGAGAATCTTTGTCTGGCTCTCCTCCTCATAACTCAGAGGTCCACAGAGAGGCAGATGGAGGAGGTGGTTGTGATAGAAACAAGGATGTTTGTTTAGGGGCGAAAGGTACATCTTCACCGGATATACAGTAGATGTCTACGTATGTTGCTGCATGTACAACCTATTTGTGAAGATTTGTCTTTGAAAGAAATGGCCTCGCAAACTCCCATGACCCCTATTCCGGCTTCACGTCATCACAGCAACTCAACCTACAGCCCTGCTCTATGTTGGATCTCGGTAAAGTATCGGACATGCTTCAGAGCCAAAACAAATAGTGGCTAATTAGCATGCGACCCAGGAGGTGGTATTCAGACAACTCCAAAGTGTACTTATGTCTTTTAACTTCCATGAGAATATGTCAGGGTCAGTTTCCATACAATCAACCTGGCTGTGTAATACCCACATGGGGTTTAATAAAGTGCATTCTATCTGCCTATGATATAAAGGCACATGACACTGTGAAATGTCTATGTGTTCTTTGGTTTCCTCTGACATGTATTCGATTATTATTGTTCAATATAGCTTCTGAGCTTGTGTAGTAGGTTTAGGATTATCTACAGATTTATCTTTATAGATTATTAGGTTATTCCATTGTAAATCCATTCCTAACGGAGAGGTAGGCTTGCTTAATACTGGAATCTTTCTGGTCTGAGGCAAGCGTGAGCCTCCATTTCAAGACTTAAAGATGCGTGCCAGCTAGATGGCAACTCTCACCTCTCCTTATCATGATCACCAATGGCCATGACAAGGAAGGACTGGATCATCATGAAAATGTTCTGCCGTCTTATCGAGCACACAGTATGGTCCTGTCATCATCTAGATAGTGAACATTCACGTACCGCGCAGTATGTTCTCTTATTTGTCTGTGTGACAAATAAAAGTGTGGGGGGTCCGGAAATCATTATTTATATGAAATAAAAATAGTTGAATGCGCATTATGCTCTTTAGTGATGTTTATGCTTTATGACATCCAACTGAGTTGGGAGGTGGGAGATGTTTTTATTTAATTTAGATGTTTTCTTTAAATAAAATAATAAGAATTTGTGTGTGCTTCAACCACACTGCTACACCACGTGTTAGGTTTGGGAGTATTTGGGGTTTGGGGGGGGGGGTATGGGAGGTCCGATAGAAAACGCCTAAATGTGGCCAAAGTGGTGGCTGTTGGCCTTTCTCTTCCAGCTGTGTTTAATGTGCCATCGCCATCGCACAGAATGTAACACCTCATTTGTCTTATTTAACGCATTAATGGGAAGAGCATGTCCGTTTTGGCCCGGCAGAGGTTGTTTAGGCCAGTGTGCTTTCTCTTATCTGCTTCTTGCTCGACGGGGCATTACAGTGAATCGGGAGTTAGCATAACAAGACTTGAAATGTATGGCAACGCTCTGAATACATATTTTCTACTTTTCTAGGCTTGTGTTTATGATGTTCTGCTGGATTTAAGTCATACCTACTGTACTTTCTGATCTGTATTTTCAGTCAGTAAAGCAAGTGTGTACATGTGTGACTGTGTGCGTGTGTGGCCGTGTTGTGAAACCCATAAACGTCCCAGGATATTTAGTGGTTTGGTGTGCTTAGCTCTTTCTCTTAATTCACACGCATGAGCACATACAAGATGGCTAATGTATGCCACTAAATCACATGAAACACTGTACGCTAAAAAGAACAATACAATTAATTGAGGGAGGAATCTTCTTGTGCAGTCTGTCAGTCTGCATGCCTGTCCGTCCGTCTGTCTGCTCTCTGGCAAATGGCAGTTGCACTTGGGAGGCAATTGGCATCGGCTCTCTCGACGAAAAGCGCTGAGTGCTGGTGAATGCGGTGTAAAGCCGCCGCACTTTAGGGGCTCTCTCTCTATCCCTCTCCTTCTCTCTCTCTCTCTCTCTTTCTCTCTCTCTCTCTCTCTCTCTCTCTCTCACCACAGTGTTTGTTCCATCAACATGTACATTTGGTAAAGCCTTGGCCCCTGCAAGTGAAGCAGCGGTACCCCCCCCCTCCCAGTGCTTGATGTGGCCTCAGACCGAGCGTGGCGGCTTCTCCTCTTTGGTGGGCAGACACAGGCTGCACCGCAGCAGCCACAATAACAAGCCTGCTGTGTGTATGCTGGCCAGCTCAGCTGGTGATTGGGTGTGTGCTGCAGGCTACTGGGTCCTTGCGCTTACTGAAGCCACGGCAGAGGAGCTGACCGCACGCGCTGTTACTGTAACCGCACGTACGTACAGTAGAGCCGCATCTGTGTTGATGCGATCGCACTGAATACTACGCACACGCAGGTGCGTGCAAGCTCTTTTATGCAAAACCTTTTAGCCGTGAAATGTGTTGGTGGCGGGTGTATGGTTACGGGGGGAAGGTGTGTGCGTTTGGCTGATGAAGGGGGAAGGGGGGGGGGGAGAGGGGTAGCCATGTGTTTGCAATTTTTACAGCAGCCGTTTAGTGCTATCCTGTGTCGCCTCACACACGCACGGCATCCAAAATGATGTCTTTGATTAATGGCTAGGGTGGGGGGGGGGGGGGGGGGGGGGGGGGGGGGGGGGGGGGGGGGGGGGGGG
>JAODTR010014096.1:0-27155 GCA_025399935.1 Amblyopsis rosae
TTTGAAGGACAAAATTATTATTTCAAATAAAAATCATTATTTCTAACCTCGTCAATGTCTTGACTATATTTTCTATTAATTTTGCAACTCATTTGAGGAAAGAATGTGTGAGTTTTCATAGAAAACACAAAATTGTCTGGGTGACCCCAAACTTTTGAACGGTAGTATGTATGTATGTAAATAAAAATGCCTTTACTACTTTTGGTAATACTACATTAAATCTACTGTAGGTAGGAGTTGGGATTTGCAGGGAGAGCTAAAATCAATAAACAGTCATATGATTGACAGGCAAGGTAGCTTCACCGGACCAATCCGGAAAGAGGCTCAGATTGGTCTGAATGGTTTGGGCATTGTGAAAAATATAAACCAGAGCACATATTATCATAGAGCATTTGACTTGTGATCTATGGCATTTCTAACAAACACCACTACATGTATAGCTCTAAAATACAAACGGTATATCTTATTTTTAAGCGCTTAACACCTGTCTGTCATTTGCAGGCCAATTTTTCTAAGTCTCTTTACTCTGTGTAACTTGACCTCTCTCCTCTCCTCCAGACTCTATCAGCAGAGCTTCTCAGACCATGGCCAAGTGTGTAAAGGCCATCACAGAAGGGGCGGCTGCAGTTGACGAACCATCCATTTGCTGAACATGCGTGCTACCATGAACATGCGTACCACCATGCTAAACAAAGCTCCATTCTGTCCACATTAACACACGATACAATGACATTAATTTCAGGTAACATTCAGTAAATGCAAATGATGTGTCTCCTTTTTATTTAAAGTTTGCTGCTTATTGAATTGCACACAAATTGACTTGCTGTAAAAAGTTTTCACTGTCCGGGAAGTGTGTGTGCTTTATTCTGAGTAAAAAGCTGATAAATTGTAATGAAATATAAATAAAAACCCATGCGTCTACTTTAATTTCTGATACAGGTGTTTATTACCCCACTATAATTTCTGATCGAGGTGTTTATGTCAGATTATGTCATGTCAGATTCAGAAAGGCAGTAGAACTGAGTCAGATAAGGGTCCAGATGACTGCCACCGTAGCCATTACCCCAGTCAGAACTGCGGTGCCATAGCCCAGGTGAAACGTCTGTCCTGGAACGAATCTGAAACGACAAACCTTGCATACTAGCTTGGCAGTGTCTAATTTAAGGACAGTATGCACCCCCCTTCATGTTCACCTACTGTCAATGAGCATGACAGTGTGTGGGCGGGCCTTAATTACCTAAGGAGGGGCTGTGTCAGGGGATTTGGGTAGGCCATGCCCGGCTTGTAGGTGTCGAGGTACGTGAGGGTCCAGGAGAACGCACAGCAGATGGACCCTGCTATCAGTGACAACACCAGGATGCTCCAAAACCCTGCCCAGGAACGACACAAGTCAGGTTGACACTTTAGGTTATATAAAAGTATTTTACACAATAATTGTATTATACTCACCAAGTACCCTGACCTCAGCCCCATCATCTCCACTGAGTCTTTCAGCCCGCAGTTCTAAAACATATTTATGAATCAAATAATAGTGCCATACTATTTATGGTATTTAATCAAAAACACATTGCCTAACTATACTGTAACTGCCCTTGCAAAATATTAGCCTCCGATATGACCTTATGTTTGTCTAATAAACACCTTTCAGGACTGGATACAAGAGAGCACATAAAGTACCCACGGCGAACAGAGCCAGCGCAGAACTGAGAGTTGACAATATCAACAGTGGCCATCGTTTGTGCCCATTCCAGGTTTTATGCGGCGAAGTGGGTCCTTGAAAACTATGATTTGTTCCTCTTCTCAACGACTCGTTTGTTGTATGCTCAATCCACGGTGACTGTATTTCTGCAAAAACCTCCATTTCTACCGTTGTACTGAAATACAAATTTTACGTAAAACCTTCCTTACATGTATTAAAACAGTGTCCCGATATCAATATCTCATTCTTAGTTTTTATTTGGTCAAGATAAGAATTCCACAACTTTAGTTAGGCCTACTAAATAACAGGAAAAATTGCACTTCTGCTGCAGTAGCGCTTCCGCATTCAAATTATATCTGGGCGTGCATTATACTTACAGTACTTGTGTATATGTGCTTTTACTTTGAAAGGTGACCGGAAGCGATCTTGACATCTTTATACTGTCGGGCACCACAACACATCAAGTGAACGACTCTACAAACGTTGCTGAAGACGTTAATAAATACCTCGATTTTCTGACTGAAAATACGGTAAATAATCATGTTTTCATTGTTTCTGTAGTATAACTCCAGTACTGATCTTGTATCAAAAATAACAACAGTCATCGAGCGAAAATGGCACATTTGACGCACCGTGTCATGGGGCTAATTCTTTAATGCTAATTTTTCGCTAAACATTCAGTCTGTGCATTCTAATGCTTGCGTTAGCGCTCTGCACTTAGATCATGATTACGTTTGGCAGCTAGCGTGCCGTCATTATTTGCTCGTCTCACCTTTATCTACGCAACCGTCTTGTGGTTTCGTCTGTATTATTAGGAATTTCGATTGCTTCAAGTTTGTGAAATCGACGTTAAACCAATAATTGGTTGTTTTAGCTATTAATTTGTTGCTGTATCATTAGTGATGGTAATCTCAGAGTCTACACGGAATAGCATTTCCTATTTTATTATCGTGGAAGGTTATGTATTAGCTTTTAATTGCATTGCCTTCTATACATTGTTTCTAAATATAACTGAAATAATCTCTCAAACAGGCGAAACTGACTGACATTTTGCAATTAAATTGTATGAGATATCCAACGGGTTGATGGCTTGTTTCCTCATACAGTGCATTACGTTTAGAAGCAACCCATTTATAACCACACCTATAATTATATAATAATTGCCAGTGCAACAGACATACTTATTGTCCTCTATATGGTCAGGTGCATTTCCAATAGGCACGTTAAATAAGGTGTTGCTATCTTGATAAAATGCATGATACATCTCTGCACCATGATGCTTGGTGTTATTAGGCTAATAAACACAAACTTGATAAGATATGCTCATTCAATGAAATAATACTATAGAGTACAATGTCTGGCTGGCTGATGTCTTAAGCAGTTTCTCTATTCAGTGTATCTCAAACTGAAACAAACTTGTCATATTACTGAGTACTGGTTTGTATTCTGCCTTCCAAACTATTTAAAACACATGGGGTCTCTTGACAGTACAGTACATTGGACTAAGTCACATACTTGCACTGTGACATTGGTTTTGAACACCTCCCACACACTCAACAAACATAATTTTTACATGTTTACCCACACTCAAGATTACACACCAGCCTTGACTGTCGTATTTTTTGAGCGTTCCCTCTTAATGAAATGCCAAAACGTTGAGTGAGTGGTGGATTCTGTGCTAGGATACAGCGCTCTGTGTGGTAACAGGGTTAGATCTCTTGTCATGCTCTCGCTAGGGAACACTCTCTCTCCTCACTGTTTGGTTTTAGTTATACATTTTTTCATGGTGGAGTTTGACATTTCTCTCCAAGAAATCGGTGACCCCACCCTCCAGGATAATTCCTCGGATATGTTTTGCCGCATGCATCAATCCCTCAGAGCATTTGGATAGCGCTGGCTTTGCTACAACACTTCCTTCCATATGCAGGGTGTGTTTAACACTGGCACACTAATTTAAATGGGTGTTGTTGGAGAATGTGGGTGCTGCACTGCACCAATGATGTGACAATGTGGGGAGGAGGCTTTTTTATTTATTTGAGGCGTCTAATGTGTTTGTTGACTAATTGGTGGATTAGCAAAAAGAAAAATGGTAACTAGGTGCTGAAGATATCTGAACTGTTAAGTGGTTTTAAGGCTTATTTACCAAGGTGTAGTGTGACGCTGGTCATTGTGAGGGCTGGGGGCCTTCATGGGGTCTAAGAGTTTCTGAGGGGGCTGAAAGATCAGGTTATTATTATTTTGGCTAAGAAATTAGTTGCAGGCAGCAGTGTTTTGAATAAAAAAAAATCTAAGGTAGGCAAACCTACATTTATATATATTTTTCCAGTTGTTATTATGCGGCATGGAAATGTGGCTCACGGCATTACTCGTGCACATATGCAGGAGAGAGATTAGCGGGCCCTGGCTCAAAAAGTTGAGACTTGAGAACCACTAGCAGCATAACAGCAGTCAAACTGCTATATTTTTATTAATAAATTAATCATTAAATTGTGTTAAACCTGACAGTCTATTGAAAATGTGGCTATAAAATGTGTGCTGTTAGCGGTCCTCATTCACAAGTAGTGTGTGTGGATTGTGCAAACGCCTGGAATAACATCATGCAATAAAAAAAAACATCTTAGTGATGACTGGCTGTCTGCATTACTTACATCTCTGTGTGTGTTTCACTCATTCAGTCTGCAGCTATAGGCTAACGGGATATTTATTTAAAGCCACATGCTGTCACACAGTGTTACATCACAGAGATGTAGAGAGAGATGGGTGGGGGTTGGAAGACATACTGTACAGTAGGCTATATGAACAACGGTGAAGAGGGAGGGTTTGTGCGTGAGAGAGAATGTTGGGGAATAAATAATGCAGAAGGGTGGGTGGAGAGGCAGTCAGAGAAACAAGGAAGTATTAACAGAACAGAGGGATTGTTGAGAAAGTTAAGAGGAACAGATAAGAGAAAAGTGACCTCCGCACCGCTGTGATTCACAAACTCTGACAGACCGGACATGGCCGGATTGTTTCATGCAAGTGACACGCGTGTAGCTCCATTATCACTTGGAGGAAATGATGTGCGCGTAATATCCATTGTTTTCTTTTTTTTTTTTTTTGCACCTTGGCCAAAGGTCTAACGGAGCTCATAAATATTCAATGACCTCATGCTAGCATGGTTGCATAGTTGAGGTCAGTTTATCTGTCCGCCCGTTGCTGCTCGCATGGACTCCTGTTCTTGAGTTTTTCAGTTGCGCCTTCTAGAGCTCAGCTCTAAGAGCTAGCTTAGTGTCACAGTCATTATATGCTGCTTGAATGTGTGTTCTCTTTGGGCGCTGGGTGGCATATTGGTGCAGCCATGCACACGCTATTGTTTCATCTTTTTTGCAAATTAAAATATATAAATAAATAAATGTTAAGGTGAAAGTTGTCCTGACTACATATGTCAAACTTACCTTTACTGCTGGTCAGTCAGTCAGGCACTTGGAGTGGCAGTCACTACACTCGTTTTGTTCCACATCATCCCCAGGCCTAGATGTTTCTTTGGTTAGGTTAAGGTATGGCTTTCACTGTTGTGAGATCAATTTGTTGCCATATATGGAACTATTTCAACTCAAGACAGTTTTTGATGATTGCGGGCCTGTGTGCTTATGTATAGCTACCGTCAGCATGTGGACGTGATATCGAGATGAGGAAGCTGCCGAGTCGACTCTTTAGCAGAAGTTCAATTCCGCTTCAAGGTTTTCAGAATGTGTCTAAGTTGAAGATAATGACAACCACAATTGCACAATGTGCCAATGTTGCGTTTAAGCATTCACTTTGCATTTTCAGTGAAATCTGCTCATTAGAAACAAAGATGAAACACATCCTTGATGTTTTTACTTTCAAAGTCGTAACAGTTTTCTTCCGTTTCACCGTTTACAGGATTTCCGCGCCCCTGTTTGTCTCTTAGTGTGTGTGTGTGTATGTGTGTGTGCGCGCACGTGCATGCGCGAGTGATGTCGTCCGACTTGCTGGTAGATTTGGGCGAAGACCCGCCGACCTCCCAGCTCGACCGTCTTAAGCTCTCCCCTTTGGAGGACCAGTGGCCTGCAGATCTGCCTAGCATCAGCAAGTCAGGTGAGAGGAAGGCTGGAGGACCCTTTGGTTTATTAGTTATGCAGTGAAAGTGGACGGAACAACTGCTGAGCAAAGATGTTTACCCGGCTAATGACAAGAGAGCGACCGTTGCAGGAGCCTTTTGTGCAGACAGATTTTGTGCTTCAGCTGCACAGGTGCACGAGGTGATGGTCGGCCTGGCTGCCTCTGTAGGCCAAACTTGCTGTGGCGCACACAAAAACCTGTCTGAGGTGCTTGCAACAGCATTCCATGCACATTTCAGCGTGAAATAAGCTGCTTAGGAAATGTTCTTTTGCTTTGGTCATGATGACAAATGCGCTCACGGTATTTAAGATAACCGGGTAAACTAATGATAGTATAAAAAATAGTTTCACAATTATATTTCTCTATCCCATGATGACGATTATGCGAGAACACCATGTAGGTATACATTTAGTTTGACGGGCTGTGCGTTTATAAAGCATTCTTCTCTATTTGTATTGAGCAGCAAAAGCAACATTCTGGTCTTCAATGCCACTGGTATTTCCCCAAATACTTTGTGTGTATGTTTCAGAAACGGACATTTCTCAGCAAGCAGCCGCCGGCTCCCCCCACCTCCCCTGGGACCACCCCTTCTATGACATCGCTAGGCACCAGATCATCGAAGTGGCAGGTCAGCGCACCCATCGGCCCACCTCAAGCTAGTGCGTCTTTAGCATATGTGGCATTATTCTACGCCTCTTCCGTCCATCAGCACTACATAAGCAACTCTGTGCTGAACGTCTGATGCATAGACCCTCGTTAGCTCGACACTTTACTCTTTCAGGATGTAATACAGTCTATGTTCATTGGCTGTTTGCATCATCACTCACAAGTTTGTCTCCATAATTTCCGGTGCAACGATAGCGCAGTGCTTTATTTACTTATTTCACAATGTTCAATTTATTTTAATCAGTAACCGTAACCTACTAATTTGACAGATTTACAATACCTGTAAAACAGCCAGACTCCTGTTTAGTTTTCCTCACAAGTTTAACGTTCGACTTGGTAATTGAGTTACGTAACGTAGTTGGTCGTTGTGTGTGTCAATCAAAACACCTCGTGTTAAGTAGGCGGGTACTGGCGCAGTTAGCCAGCGCTGTGTCGTATGTAAAGACTCTGCGAGACTGTCGCATTTGCATCTCTGTTGACATTATGTCTCCCCCTGTAGGAGATGACAACTATGGCAGAAAGGTGATTGTATTCAATGCGTGCAGGATGCCCCCCCACCACGAGTTGGACCACCAGAAGCTGCTAATGTATGTTGTCTGTGTAGAAGCAGATTATTAGTTTGCGTTCAGTTTGTTCTTCAGTCATTTATTTTCTGCTTTAACCTGCTTATCTAGATAATTTTCATACATCAAATAAATACATTTGAGGATTAATTGGCGAATTTATATTATGGTCTGTCAGAAATGTATTTGCAACAACCTTCATTTAAATGCATGTTTTTAGGTATCTGAAAGGAACTTTGGACCAGTATGTTGAAAGCGACTACACTCTTATCTACTTCCACCATGGCCTAACCAGTGAGAATAAACCAACTCTCAGCTGGCTACGAGACGCATACAAGGAGTTTGACAGAAAGTAAGTGTACACAAATGTACACAAATAGCCTCAGCTTTCTTGCCTGAACCTAGCTAACATGTAATCCACACTTTGGTATCGCCTGAATAGCTTGTTTTTAACCTGCGTCAAAAAAGATTGTTAGCGTAAACGAGCAACTGCCAAGTAGTAGTCCACGAGACAAACGCTGCTAAATCCGAACAATCATTAAATGTAGTTAATTCATTTAGAAATAAATGTCAAGGTGTTGACGTTTAAAGGCTTGTGGTGTTGTCTGAATAGACCTGAACGTGCTGAATGAAGTTTAAAATATGACTACAATATGCAAATAAATTTAGGGAGTGGGTGGGGGCATCCAGATTTGGATTCAAATGGACATCATTTCTGTATTGTAACCAATCATCCAAGCTCTCCACCTACTCCCAGTCCGATGGCCTATAAAGTTAGTGCTCTCTGTTTTGCGCTAACGTTTTTGGTTCACCTGTTTGGAATGCTTGAGGTTATTATTATTATTATTATTATTATTATTATTATTATTTTATTATTATTATTATTATTATAGAGTATTTTTGTGTTCCCAGGTACAAGAAGAACATAAAGGCTCTGTACATAGTCCATCCAACCATGTTTATCAAGACACTGCTAATTCTTTTCAAACCAATTATCAGGTTAGCATGAAAATCAAATGATTTGTACTATGTTTTGAATGCTTATATGCATGCTTTTTTGTTTGTTAATAACAATATCATTAATTAAATATGATATAAATGTATTTTGACCATATCACAATTACACTTCATTTTAGAAGAGCTACCGTTTGCTAAATTACATTAATAACAGCTACTTCTACATGTCAAAGTGGTAGAATAAGTAAGAATCAAACATAAGCACAATTAACTGAAAACGTGTGTTTAGTTTCAAGTTTGGCAGGAAGGTCAACTACGTGAACTATCTCAGCGAGCTGGAAGAAGTCATCAAGTGTGACCAGCTAGTTATCCCAGCCCGCGTCGCAGAGTAAGGCAGACACGCACACATCTCTGTGTACCAGTACCGCTGTGCAACCACTGTAAAGCCAGCCGAACTCCCATTATCTATCTCTCCCTCTTTGTGTGTGTCTGTGTTCAGGTACGACAACAAGCTGAGAGCCTCTCTGAAACCTTCAACTCAGCCTCCCACGTCCCCCCCTCACAGCCCCCCCCTACCCAGCCAGGTGTTTGGGATCCCACTGGCTGTGTAAGTCACCGCTATCTGACTCGTATGCTAACTGCTAACAGCAACTGTCACTGCAGAGTTGTCTTTAACTCATGTAAACGAGTAACCTGACATGCCCGGTGAATTGTTGTCACAAGTCCATCTGGGGAGCCGTGCATCGAAACTGCTTGTGAATGGCTGTGCTTATACTAATACTTGGCAGTTTATTGGATGAACCATCTGGTCGTTTTCGTTGTCAGCACACCTAAACCAAGCCTGTATAGCTATAAACACGACGCTGATTGGAAATCCACGCCCGTATAGTTCTAAAAACGGTGCTGATTGAACGCCCACGGCCGTATAGCTATAAACACGACGCTGATTGGAAAGTTCAGTTGCTACTCGGACACATTCAAAATGATTTCAAGGCTTTCCAGACAGATTCTCACGGCAAAATTAAACTGAAGCTCGCAAGATCATTATATAGCCTGTTGACTCTTTGCATGTTTGTAGCCCTCACTTCCTTCACACCATCTGTTACTTGAAAGACCTGGTCTAGAGAAAGATAAACCAGTTTAACTAACTGGTTGAACTCACTAACCTGTATAAACACTAGGGATGTGGTGATCTGTCGGTTAAACGCTGGGACCGTCGCTAGTCGGCACCATAAATACTAGTCGGTTAAACGTATTGTTTTATTTTACTATTACATCTTTGAAAGTAGTGGCTCAGTCAGTCTCCTGCCTCAGCCTGCACATGAAACACGCTAAACAATCTGACGCTGCGTGTGGAGTTGGTAGCGCTTGTTTTCCATGGGTTCCTAGTAGCGAGGGACGGGGACAACAATTTGCCAACTTTGATGTTGCCACTAGCTTCGCTCGCAGAAGACGACTCTGGGTTTAAATTTGCAGCGCGGAGTCATGCATTGTCCAAACGAAACAGATATCAAACTAAGCTGGATTCACAACCTCTATGCTTTCAATTTTACTTTGCAGTACAACTGCATTTAATATCGTTAAAAAGTGAAGGTCTAAATTCCGTCGGGATCCTGACCGTTTGTTCTCCTTTATTTAAGATAGGCTAAATAGCATTTTTCTAGGCTAAACTAGCTATGGAAGTACGGTAAACCATAATTGGCTTTTCAGCCAAAAGCCAATGCAGCATACAGATATAGTCATACAGAATCAATATAAAGTGAGGGTTTAATAACGCTCTCGTTCCTCTGCCTGTGAATAACGGAGCTGTATTGGCACTCTGCCACTGTACCATATCTTGCTGTAAACTGTTCATACTCCGAAGATGAAGCGGTCGGATTATTATTTTGTTCTATTACACTATATGTATATTTCTGGAGGTATATCTGCTTTTATAACTGGCACCCATAATTTAGGACTACTATTATAATACACATAAATAATCCCATATGTTCACTAACAATGGCCTAATCCTTGACACATATACTCATCAGATGTTGTATATTGCAGTCCTATAGTGTAAAGCGGTTTAGATGCATAATTCCAATAAAGTATTCATCTACATCAATAACATATCAGGCAAAAATTAAGAGATTATATTTATGATGTTTTTGATCTTTATTTACTAAGGAGCGGCAATATTTAACCGGAATTGAAGTCTCACAGGTGTTATCTACATTTTAATACCAAAATAATCTTTCTAAGATGTTCAGAATGGCAGAAACTCAATATAATGCATGGGCATGTTTTTGCCAGGTAAAAACATAAAAAATTGCCTAGGGAGCTTGGGTTTAAGAGCTGTCTTTAAAGATGCAGTTCCTCATCCTGGCCATCAGCTGGCTGGCTCCAAAACGCCAGAATGAGTAGAAATGAATGGGGGAACGACTTTAATACCTTTTTGTAAACAAAAGCATCTCAAAAGCTATTTATACTTTATTTTAATTGTTTTATTCTTCTTTAATATACGGTTATGCAGCCTTCACTTAATATACGGTTATGCAGCCTTCATTGTGTGTTAACTGTTGTGACGCTTTCTGGTAATAATTACGCTATCCTTTATTGGGTGTGGCAGGCTGCGAGAGAGGAGTCCAGACGGTGACCTTGTTCCCGTGGTGATGAGGGATACAATCGGCTTCCTGTCTGAGCAAGGTGACCGTGGACAAAAGGGCGTTAAGATGTGATTACCAGCTGAAAAATCTGCATTTCTGAAGACCGGAATATGTTACTCTAAATCTTACTTCTATAAAACACTATAAAACACTACATGATTATCTGAATGGTGGAGATGGAATCACCACACTTTTACGATATGCACTGTATCTAAAGTACAGTAGTGGTAGCTTCTTATCTGTTTGTTTTTTAGGATGTGTATCCTGGTATAACCCAGCCACGCTCCACAGGGAAGTGTTAACAGCTGTTTGCTCCTATTGGGTGTAGACCTCTTGTTAATGTTGAAACTATCGGAGAGCCTTTAACCAATCAGCACCGCCTCATCTAGCTCTACCGCCATTTAGAAACACAATTGACTTCAACGTCACCTCACTACCACCCTGATTGGTCTGCCAGCAGGGTGGCTGTGCAAATGCTAAAGCAAACACGGTTATGCAGACTTAGCCAGAATTGAGCTGAGAGCCTTAGTGGGGCGGAGCCAGGCTAATTGTTTGTTTGTTTGTTTGTTTGTTTGTTTGTTTGTTTGTTTGTTTGTGTGTGCGTGTGTGTGTCAGGTCTGGAGATAGAGGGCATATTCAGACGCTCTGCCAACGTCACGCTGGTGAAAGAGGTGCAGCTCAGATACAACTCTGGTATGTTTGGCTCCACAAAATCCCATAGAGAAACAAGTCTTGTCCTTTTCAGTTCCCCTGTGTGGCAAGTGTTTGCAACACATTTTCCACATCAGTCCATTTCACCTCACAGAGATCCTTTCAGTTCCTTGTCGGCCCTGATCAAGAAGAAAAGGAAGTTACCGTGTGTGTGTGTGTGTGTGGGTGTGTGTTGCAGGTGAGACGGTGAGCTTCCGAGACATGGAGGACTATCACTTGGCTGCGGTTATCCTGAAGACGTTCCTTCGGGAACTTCCCGAACCCCTGCTCACCTACCAACTGTACAACGACGTCGTCAACTTTGCCTGTATGCTGTCACCGTTATTGCTATTGATTATTTGTTAGAGAGAGGCAAATAAAGAGTGTGTGCGCACACACACCTCTGTTGTCTTGTTGGCCTTTGACTTCGTCAACTGGAAATTCTCCAACTTTTTGACACATCACCTATATGTCAGCCTCGTCTGCCAATTAGTGATACATCACATAAGCGACTCTGTATTGAACGTCTGATGCATATATCCCTGTAAACGTGATGACACAGTGTCCGATTTGGTCATTGAGTTATGTGATTGGTCATCATGCATGTCAATCAAAATAGCTAATGTAAAGTGGGCGGACTTTACCCAAGTAAAGTGGCTCTGCAAGACTACAACCCCTGGCAAAAATTATGGAATCGCAACACTTAGAGGATGTTCACCCAGGTTCTTTACTTCACAGTAAATTAACAAATAACAGATACTTTACAAAATTATTTATGTTTAATAGCTGAACATTTTGACTTCATGACACATAAAACTAATTAAATTAAATCATTTTAGGTAATGGCATACTTTTTTACCAAATCAAGTAAAGGAAAAAAATATGGAATCACTTGAGGTCAAGGAAAAAATGTATGGAATCAACAGCAACATAATCACAATTAATATTTTGTTGCACCTCCTCTGGCTTTCATGGCTTATGGACCACTAATGATAAACATATTTTCTATCAATGTAATGAGAAAGGTGTCCAAAATATCAATGTGTACCTGCGCATTGACTGTTGAGGTAATGATTGCCATCTCCCCATTTCCTTTGCCTGACATGCAACTCCAAATCATGAATGAGTTGGGAATTTTGCTTGTTTTTTCATCTTTATATGTTTCATTGGCTCGACACCAGACAAAGGTTCCAGCATCATCATCTTGGCCAATGCAGATTTGTGATTCGTCACTGAATATCACTTTCATCCAATCATCCACACTCCATGATTGCTTCTCTTTGGCCCACTGTAACATTGTTTTCTTCTGTTTAAGTGTCAGTGCTGGTTTTTTCGTTTGACTTTTCTGTATGTAAATCCCATTTCATTCAGTCTATTTCTTACGGTTCTGTCCCATACATTGACTCCTGTTTCCGCCAATTTGTTTTATTTTCTATTTTCAATGCATATTGCTTTAAGTTTTCTATCGTGCCGTTGTGACGTCTTTCGTGGTCTACCTGTATGTTTTCCTTTTATTACCTTTCCACACTTTAGACACAGCTGACTGGGAAACACCAACATCTTTTGCCACACTCCGTGTTGGATTTGCATCTTGAAGGAGATTTATTATCCTTTCCATTGTTACAGTTGACAGCTCTTGTTGGGGCCATGTTGCATTTTAATTTATCAAGTCCAACAGCTCGTTAAGGTCTGCATGCACTCTTATCTGCAGACTAATTTGCATATTCATATTGGTATTTGCTTTACAAATAGAAAATACAAGGTGATTCCATAATACATTTTTTCCTCTACTTGATTTGGTAAAAAGTGTGCCATTACTTAAAAATACTTCATTTAATTAGTTTAGGTATGTGTCATGAAGCCACAATGTTAAGATATTAAACATAAATTATTTTATAATGTAGCTGTTATTTTTTAATTTACTGTGAATTGAAGAACCTGGGTGAACATGCCAGGGGTTGTACATAACACCCAAACTGAAGTGGCCCATTCCATTTGCATCCAAACAGTATGACGTGATGTGTATATATGCGACTCTACTGCACAACCACTTTTAATTCAGATTAAATTAAAAAATTCCGATGAATAGATGTGTATGTGTGAGCATTGCGTTTGCTGTTCTCCAGCTGTGTCCGGTGACAGCCAGGTTGAGGTTATGAAGGTCCTGTTGGAATCCCTTCCAGAGGAGAACTATGTCTCCCTGAGATATCTAATCACATTCCTGGCACAGGTATGGCAATGCATGACTACCAGAGCATAATGCTCTTGTGTGTGTAGCGCTGTTGTCGATATGAGATTGTTTATTTTAATTTTTTTTAGGTTGCCTCGTACAGTGACGTGAACAAGATGAATAATAGCAATCTGGCCGTCGTGTTTGGTCCCAATCTGCTTTGGGGGCGGGACAATGCTATGTCCCTCAGCGCCATTGGACCAATCAACAGCTTTACCCGTATTATGCTGGACCAACAGCATCTGGTCTTCACCTAAGCTCCGTCTCCCAGACCTGCTACCGCCGCCTCCACAATCTAAACCGGTATCCACAGTGGAGTAGTCGTTTGTTTTGATCACTGACCCATGCCCAGTTCAGAGTTTCACCAGGGTACTACTCTTGTGCTCTGATTGGCTAAGCACAAGTTATTATTATTTTCTTCAAGCAATTTCTTTAGTATCCATTTTTTTTAATCCTGTGCAGGTCATTTAGGTTTTTTTTGTATTATGTATTATTGTGTTTGGATGTGCCCTAGACCTATAAATGGCCACTCTAGTATAGCCTTCATGTTATATTTGTACTCTGTTGTTTATTAGTGGAAGATGCCTCTCTGCCACAGTCTTTCTCTGTACGTGTGGTGTGTTGCTGTTCACGTGTCTCTCTTGCTATCCATCTGTGTAGAGCCGCGACCTTGATCGACGAGGAGAGACGTGGTTAGCTGATGTGGAATAGCGTACGCTAGAGATGTAATATTCACGAGGGGTTGAAAAGATTAGTGTAGCATGCAGGCCAATGACCAATGAGAGGAAAGGTAAACGTTGGCAAGCCAATGAAAGACTCAGGTTACTTTACAAAGGATAATCTTGGTACCAAACATCTAGGACAATCTATCAAATGCTGTAAATGTACCAGCGTACGTATTGGCTGTATAATCCACATTTTTTACTGTACCAGTGGTTCTTCAATGTTCTTCGTAACACAAGGAAAGCTGAGAATGCCCTGGTCGTACTATTTTCTCTGTACAATACTGCACAATACGGTATTTGAAAAAAGTTGCTCTGTACAGTTCCACTCCTTCCCTTTGATGATTTGTAATCGTATGTTACCGTTGTGTTGCTCGGTCTTTATCTAGTTGATATAACACTTGTTTTGTATTCTTTACGTACATGTTATGATGTTTGGTCCGTCAAACAAAATGGCATTGTTTAAAATGGTACTTAAAACCAATTGACGTAGATTTCACCGTGGGAAGAGGTCAGCTGAACATACTCTTATTTCTATTGTGCGGTAACAATGCTTTTAAAACCCAGTTTACCCGCACAGGTGTTTAGAGGGGATGCGGCTAATCAGACATCTTCCCAGGACTATGTGGACGTGTATAAACCTGGCTTGATTGACTACTCGGTCAGTTTTGTCACACTAGCTGGGGTGGGCCCACTGACAGTTTTTTTCTGTTAGTTGTTTTGAACAAAAGTTCTGCGGCACCCGAGATCAATGTTGGATGAGGCCTATTCGTAAACACCTGAGTGGAAGGACAATACGTTTTGTTTAGTCTTCAGTGCTGTAGAAGAAACGGCACACAAACACGCAACTGAAATGTCTGAATAATTTAAACGGCTGAATCAAAATCTGTCCTTATTTGTTTACCTAGTCGTTTACTTTACCTAAAGTTAAGTGTATGTGTGTGCACGCGCGCACGTGTGGGGAGTCTATGATAAGCTCTTAAGTAACATTTCTGTTAACCAGGAGCAAAACCCAAGTTTTAAAAACCGGCCATAAAATCAAACCGGGGTTGTATACCGTCTTACTAATGCTGTGCCAAAATGTCTCAATGGAATTCACATAAAATGATGAAGTCATTGACATGCAAACACTGCACCAAATGTTTTATCTATCATTCTTCGAGACATTATACAAGCAACTCTAACATTTATCGTCATAATACTTGCAACGGAAATCTTATCATTCTGCCATATTGAACCTAATCAGCTAATTTACTTTAATGTTTCAGTGAACAGACTGCTGTTCCACTCTGTGCTGTACAAGTTTGTATCCGCTGTGGGTAGAACATGTCTATTCGGTGGATGTTCCTGTGGCCATGCCTGTATGTGGCATTAATCTGTTCTTATTTGGATAGTATATTGTGTTGATGATGATGATGGTAGTTTAATAGGCAGAAATCACTGTTTTACACATTTAAAGTTATTCACCACTACATATATAATATGGTACGTTGAGTCTAGGATAATGTACTTAATGATTCTGGGTTGGATTTATTTTTTAAATGCCTTTGAAACCCGCTTGTCTTGAGCCACTAAAATAGTTGTCCAGCTGCTGTGGCTGGCCCCCTGCATGGTGATTGTGCTTTTGTTCCTAGCTCCTGATTCTTTGCTTTTCCTTTGCTACACCAGCCACCGTCTGTGTTTTTTACATGTTCATCTAATGTTTTTTTTTGTTTTCCACCGCCTATATGCTACATAATCTCCCTTTTCTCAGTTTGTACAGTACCTTGGTGGTGTCACTGTTTGTGTTCACACAAACAGTGACACCATTGTCGCCACTTTTTAATCTGTTTTGCCTTGTCATTTTCAAAACATAATATATGGTATGCTAGCAATATGGTATGCTGGTAATATATGTATGGTTGTGCTACCATTGAGGTTAAGTATTTTATTTTTTATAACATTTCTGTACTAAACATTATAGAGAACAGGGAACATTGAATTTGCAGCAGTGACTAATTGGTTGTACACTACATTGTATTGGATTGTTTTTTTTATATATAATATAAATCTGGCTACATCTAACTGGTTTTAAAGACATTATGATAAAGGAGCCTACATTAGGAGGTGGTGCATGGCACAATATTATCAGAAACTTAAAAATGTTATACTGCCAAATAGTTTTCCTCAGCACTGTTGCTTTGCATGACATCACAATGAATTGCCTTGCGGCGTGCAGTGATGCTACCTAAATGATAATGGCTGGCTGCATAATTGTCGATAAAGCCTCTTTAACACTACCAGATAGTGCAACCTCTTGAAAACTAGATTTTAATTTCGTTGTGCTCCTAAATTGCAGTGTGGGTTTAACTACCCCTGTAGTCTACCAGATGTGCTTGTCGCTCTGTTGACTGTGCGCGTGTGTGGTTCAGTATTAATGTAAGTTGTAGAGGTTAACCGTTAACCATGGGCAGACCTATTAGTCGGCAGTCACCGGAGTGTGTTGTGGTCTTCAGCAGACCAGCTGCCAGATGAACACAACAATCAGTGGAGATTATCATGTTGCCTGTTGATCGTTATACACCTGTGGCCAAATCATAACTGTCTGTTCGTATTGTTACAAATATATATGTTGGTATTTATCTTACAGCTTTACTTGTTGTGACTTATATTATTTGAAGTCTTCATTTGGACAATTTGGACAATTTGGACAAGTTCCTTATTTTTTTTCTTTCCTCCCCATTCAGTTCTAAAGTAATTTATTCCAAAGTGCGTGTGTGTGTTTGAGAAATTAAGAGTTACGGTGGCTTGGCAGTATGTGGATGCAACTTCATTGTTCGATATTAACCGCAAAAACAGAAAAAAATATGTGGAAAAAGTCATGTTTTTATATTGTTGTTATTATGATGTGACTGAAAAAACAGTAAAATTGTCGTACGGTAAAGGGTTTGACTGAACCTCCAAATACAAAAAAGTGTTGTGTGTTGTCACAAGTCATGTCAATATACTGTGAGTTTATTGACATGTAAAGAAATTGTGTGTGCATGCATGCATATACAGTATCAGAGCTTAGAGATGATACCTTTTCCCAACTGGACCCCACACCTCCGGGAACTGACCAAATGTTGCATTTCAAATACACAGTTGATGGTTAGGCTTTTATCTGTATTAAAGTTCATATAAAGCAATTACCTCTCAGTTAACCGACTGCTCTGTGTATGTGTGCATGTATGCATGTGCCTTAATGTTCAATTTCAAGTGATCATGTGACTTGCTGTCGAAAGTGCCAGTGTGCCCGTTCTCCATAGATTAGAACCACTTGGTTTTGCGTTCAACAAAACAATATTTTAATAAATGTTGGCATAGAACAAAAGGAATGGAATAGTGCGTGCGGAGGGTGAATTAGTGTACAGGGGAACTGAAATGGTATTTTTATAGTAAGCAGAGTTCCCTGAAAATGCTTTCTTTTGTTGAATGCAGCTTTCCTGTAAACGATTAACAGGGTTGGGGAAGCCTACTAAAATGGTAATGTAATCTACAAGGGAAATGAATCAGAAACATTGCCAAATCAATGCTCTATAATATACTTTTACATGAAATGTTACACAACATGAAGATAAATTAAACCTGCATTTGATACGGCAATTTAAGTTGTTTTTACATTATTTTCAACATTGTTTTAGAGGGTATTCTTTCTCAAATGCACTGTACAAATTTAGTCTACATTAGTTTGTTACTATTTTATGAATCTGATTCATGTGAATCTGTTCCATGTAATTTGATACTCCTCAAATATGGTGATCGATTACAGTCCAATTAAAATCCATGGCTCCTGTACTGTAACTTTGTTTTCATGGTGACAGTGATACTCTGAACATATTTAGATGTTTGAGCAATTTTACTGTAATATAGTGACTTTATTTTCTTAACTGTTTTTCATCTTTTACTTTTTATATGTTGTGTAAACTATAGATCTTACATGTACGATACATGTGTGATGTTTGGTGTGTGTGTGCAACAAATAAAATATTTCAAATTAAATGTTCTCTTGTTACTTGGGACAGATGTGCATAATAGCAACTCTTACTAGGTTTACTAACAAGGAACCCAGCAATATTTAAGCACCCAGAAAGTGTGCCAAAACAAGAAGGCAGGCCATGTCAATGCATATTCCAAAAACCCGTTTCTAAAAGGAAAATGTGCCCTGGACATCTTTAAAGGGTATAGTTAAGCAACCTATAATTTAGACAAGCAACTGCAGACTTTGTGGCTGTAAATTTAACACTCAATAGTGTGAGAAGATTCTAAAAGCATCAATTGAACTACATAATCCATGCATTAATGCATGTACAGTAGGCTACAGTATACTAAAGTGTGGGACTGCCACCTGCTGGTTTAAAAAGTTTATGACAGGAACTGACCAGTTGAACTACTTGTACAGTATGTAATATTTATTATCAGTTGAGGAATGTTTTGAGTTGTTTGTGGCTTTTAAAATACTACAGTTGAAAATAGGTTTTAATTAAAAAAGTTAAAAGTTGTCTTAAAAAAAAAACATTTTCAGAGTCTACACTGGTCCTTTAAGACATTCCAGAAATAATTAAACATATCCAGTGGTCCTCCAATCTTGGGTCGTCCAAACAATGGGTCCGATCCACTTCCAGTCTAAATTGAGCCAAGTCCACCTACAGGACCAGAACCTGATGTTCTATCACATGCCCAGTAGAGTCTCTGCCTCTTGTGTATTGTGTGGGATTGATGTGAAAATGTACAGTATAATGTACTGTAACAGATTTGTAGGCTGCATACTATTCATTTTGTGAGATGTGTGTGTGTGTGTGTGTGTGTGTGCGCACGCACGCGCATGTATACTGAACATAAATATAAACACTTTCATTTCCACTCCCATTTCAAGATGCCGATTAGACACCATGAGAATTGCACAGGTGTGCTTTGGACTGGTCACAAAATAATGTGAATGGTGAACATTCCTGCAGTCACCATGCCAACTGCATCCTCCCTCACAACATGTGACACCTGTAGCATTGTGTTGTGATAAGCCTGCACACTGTAGAGTAACCTTTTATTGTAACCAGTCCAAGACCCCCTTGTGTAATAATCATGATTTGCCACGCCTGTCAGGCGGATAGATTATCTTGACAAAGGTAACAAATATGGACACATTTTTTAGCAAAATTGGGGAGAAATAAATGTGTATAATGCATATGAGATTCAATCAATATATGTTCCACACCATTTTATGTCTAATGTGAAATGGTGAAGCCTAGTGTGCTCTATTATTCAGTATGTGTACAGTATACACTGTGAATGACATGCTCTGCCATCCTTTCACCCCCCCCTTACACTCTTTTCTTCTGCCGACAACGCCTCTTTGTGTTGCCCTGAGTCTCTCATGTCCATTCAGTGATATTCATGAGGACTAACTTAAGCTGCTGTTTTCAACCATTTCCTTTATTTATGTACATGTAACAAGTGTTTGTTTACAGTCAGTGGGCTACATGATGTACATTGTGGTCTGATGAGAAAAAGGGACCATAAGCATGTCTTATTGGTAGCAACAGCACACCTGCAAGGCAAGGGTTTCTTCTCTTGGTATCATCTGGATACAGTGAAACCTTGTTCTGTTCTAATGTTGTTGTCCCTTCAAATGCCCATTGCGTGACCTGTGTCCAGTTACAGGTGTAGTAATGTATCAGTCTGGGTTGAGACCAGCCCTGGTCACACACTGCCTACCACAATAGAACTCTGTTCATCTCCTGACCAGGTCTATACGCATTTTTAATTTTTTTAGCCAATGTCATATGTAGCCTATTGCATGGTGTATGTATATGTATATATATATATATATATATATATATAAGCTATATAACTAGGCTACTGTATGTTTCATATGCACTTAAAACACTGTTAAACAACTATTTCATTAAAATAAGTTAAGTGTGAATGTGAACATTTTAAATTCCTTATCATTTTAGATAGAGCCTACCTGTAATAGGCTAAAGATGCCCTAATTGCAATATCTACAAATCTGGACCCCGCCCATTTCTGGCGTCACCTATTTGGACTGCCGTTGTTAGTGTCTGTATCTGGTTTCATGGATGGACGTGCTTGTTTACTGCGCTGAAATTATTTAATTCAACGTTGAGCTGGAATTTTGTGGGTTTGTTTATTAAAGCCTATGCCAACATCGACCGACCAGACAACGTCAGAATGTGATAAGTAGCCTGGCCCATCGCTGACATCTCTGAACTTTAAGTAAGTTATATATGTCTCTGTTTAATTAGACTACAAGTGTAGACTATTTGTCAATACATGTTACGTTTAAAATTAGCCTAAATTTGTAATTTAATTAGAAAAATGTAGAAAGTTGTTAGCACGTCATTGTTTGGTAACAACGTATTTATTTTTAGGGTTTAGGACTACATTAAGAGTGACATATTGGGCGGTGATTTGTAGCCAGGTCGTTTCTATGAAAGATATTTAAATGCTTTCCAACTGTAGGCTACTGTAGCTTATATTGGAAAGGTGATTCAGACCTTTATAGTAAAATTGTAGGCTACTCTTCACTCAACGAATTATTGGAAATGTGAGGTTTGTTGGTTTGTACAGTGGTTCATTTCACTGGCAGAGTGGGTTCAGTACAATAGCATAAAGGTGGGCAGAGAGGTTAAGTAGTTCACATGAATATTGGCACTTGGCCCCCATCGCCCCAGCACTTATTTTCACCCATGTCCTGTTTCAGCCCCCCTTGCCTTTTCATTCTTCCTTATTCTCTACCGGTGTAATTCTTTCTCCAATGTATTTTTATAACAATGTGGCCCTGGCGTGTTTCAGACTGTATTTTATTGTGTAATTATACTTGTTTTTGTTGTTAAATCGTCAAATAAAAATATAAATATAACATTTTAAACTAAATCAAGCCAGAGCTACAGCCTATGGTTTGGTGCACTGCAGTCACAATGTGATGTTAAAGCACATGTCAACCCATGCAGAGATGATGCAAGACAACTACACTTTCTACGACTCTTGTTTGTTTCATAATATAGCAGGCCTACTTTTTTGTTTGTTAGGAATGCTGATGGATTTATATGGTATTACCCATATGTGAAAAAAGCAGAATTGAAGCATAACCTACATATATTCTTGTTTTACACAGTTTTATTATTATTATTATTATTAGTAGTAGTAGTAGATAGAACGAGAAGTAGTTAATTATTACATATATTCTTCCCAGGATGCCGTGGGGAACACTCTACATTACTTTACTGGGAGTGAACCGCCACTCCACCAGCCTAGGGAAGATCTGGCTCTCTGTGCTGTTCATCTTCCGGGTCACAGTGTTGGTGCTGGCTGCTGAGAGCGTCTGGGGAGACGAGCAGTCCGACTTCACCTGTAACACACTGCAGGTAGAGAGCCTTCCTTCTCACTGGCGATGTGTTTTAGGAGGGAAAACCTCCATTTAGGCCTACTAGCTAACAGATTTAAATGTAAGCAAATACATTTTGGAAATTAATATATTTTCAGTTCATTCTCTATACCCAATAATAATTCACATATCACATAGTTTGTAATGTTGTTTTTAATAAGTAGCTGTTTCTCTATCTTTCAGCCTGGTTGTGAAAATGTGTGCTACGACCATTTCTTCCCGGTCTCGCATGTCCGTGTGTGGTGTCTCCAACTGGTATTTGTGTCGACGCCAACCCTCCTTGTCGCCATGTATGTAGCCTACCGTAACCACGGTGACAGAAAGAGGGCCCTGCAAGTATTTAAACACACTTTTATTGGATTATTATTCTATTATTCTTGTTATTGGTCTGTCAGGAAATATGATTTTTTTTATCATTGTCATGACAACAGGGTTCTGGCAAGGCTGATTTCCTCAGCAAGAATTCAGACGCCGAGGAGGCGGAGCTCGAAAGCTTTAAGAGGCGGAGACTGCCCCTCAGTGGCCTTCTTTGGTGGACATACACTTGTAGCCTCATGTTCAGACTGCTGTTTGAAGGAGGCTTTATGTAAGTAGTATCATGTCTATGTTTCTGTCTCACTGTTTTAAAGGCAAATGTTTAAAGTTGAAGGTATACATCTATCTATCTATCTATCTATCTATCTATCGTCACCTATTGCATGCTAATTGTAGGCTAATGCACGTTTTATCAAATTCAACAAATATCTCCTCGCATTTTGCAAGATTACCATTCTCTATGCCTGCTGAAACAATAAGCTGGTACGTCTACACAGCCCTGGCTCTGTAAATAGGAACATAAACAACGACGCCTTTGGCAATGCATTTCAATATGTGGGGTGATGCTTCAGAGGGAGTTTGTTTTGATTTGCGCTCAAAAATAGCAAGCGTCGTCGAGATTGACCTGCAGATGAATCCATGCCTACCTTTGTCCGTCTCCGCAGGTATGCCCTCTACGCTGTGTACGATGGGTTCCACATGCCCCGGCTGGTGCGGTGTGACCAGTGGCCCTGTCCAAATCTGGTGACCTGCTTTGTGTCGCGCCCCACTGAGAAAACCATCTTCACCGTTTTCATGGCGACAGCCTCCAGCATCTGCATGGTCCTCAACATAGCTGAACTATCCTACCTGGTTGCTAAGGCAGTCGCTAGGTAGCGCTATTTAGTCTCTTCAGTCATTCAGTACACCAGGCACTTATGAAGTAATTACTTAATAGTAATTGTTTAAAACAAAAATGTAATCCTTTTTATTTATACTTTTCTGTGACATTGATCATTTATTTGATAAAAAATATGGTTTTCACAGTAATCCATACTTTAAATATAAATATAGCAATCTGCCAGTTAGCATGGACCTAAGGTTTATTCAGCTCCAAAAGGACAACACATAGCCATGCTTTGGTGTATTAAAACCCCACATAATGCCAACCGTTTAGTGCACATTTACTGTATTTCATAACGTAAATACTGTATATTGTTGGCCTATCGATCAGTCCATTTATCATTTCATAGAAATTGTACATTGTTCTCAGTGCAGGTGTCTGTCCTGTCAGAAGCCAGGAATGAAAGCAGCCATCCCATTTGTACTGGGAACAGAGGGAAGAGTCTAGGTCAGAGTAGAAGGAATCTCATCTTGATCTCATTATCGATGACATGAGGTATTGCAAGACAGGGACAAATAAGATGAATTTATGTGGGTGCCCTTTTGGTTGTAAATGACCCATCTCTCTGGTTAAATAGAGAACTACATGGGAAAAGGCCCTAAGCTTAGACTAAATAAGCCAACCACATAATCGATGATGAGACACACGTATCCTCGCATGAGAAGCTATGCTGGGATACGTGTTGCATATCCCAGCATACGTGACAAAGTAGAAAGGGACATTGTCACTATGGCAACAAGAGAGACAGAAAGAGACAGAACGCTAGAGCAGGAAGAGATATTAAAACATTACAGTAGCATTGGTTAAATAAGACATTGAATGAGAAAGTACTATGTGTGACTTAACACACAACTTCTGAGCAGTACATTCATTTCCTTATATTTAATTATTATTATGTATGCACTTTGCTTGAAGCTGTGAATGACGTGATATAATGTACACTTCAAATGTTCCTCACCCCACTAAGCCTTTTGTGAAGGTACTCTCTCATTACTGAATGCTTGACTGCAACATGTCAGTGAGATGACATAGTTCTATACTGTGTGTGTGTGTGTGTGTGTGTGTGTGTGTGTGTGTGTGCGCGCACGCGTGCATATACTGCATCGACCTCCTCTATGGTCATTTTGGATCCAAATGTTCTGGTGCCAAAACACAACCATGTACAACTACAATAAATGTAGCAAAAAAAAAATGTCACATTACCGTCGGGTTTCCTGTTTTTCCCATTTATTTTAATTGCCACAATTAGCATAAATAGTACTGGTAAAGCTAATTTTCCTATGTACGATTGCATTGTGGGGGCTGTGTATGTGGCCAGTAGACCATGTGTGACGGAGATCTTCCGTCCCCCTCTGGGAATCGAACCCCGATCTCCCACGCAGAGAGCGGACTCTCCTACAAGGCAGACCAAAAACCCATGGGCGCTGTCCTGCGTCGCCAGAGCATCCAGTGAGGTGTCTGAGAGTGAGGATTAACACCGCACAGCTACCTGCTGGCCACCGTTACACATGCCTTACTCACACTAAGGCACACAACAACATGCCAGGTTGGAATAAATATATGGCTGCTCTTCATACAGACGTTTAAGGCATTTAAGGCTTGGGTCTTGGCAGGAAGGCCCACACATTTGCCTGTACTGGAGTATTAAAAGCTTACCAATGCTAGGTATATATGCGGTACGATATGTTACCGAACAGGTACTGCTAGCAGACTCTATGGTGGAAAAACTACTTTGCTACAATGGCACTGACTTTGGGAAGGAGATAAGACCTCTGTACAGGGGCAATGCATTGTTACTATGCAATATAGAGGGGGTTCTGTAAAGGGGCAGTGCATTGTTACTATGCAATATAGAGGGGGTTCTGTACAGGGGCAATGCATTGTTACTATGCAATATAGAGGGGGTTCTGTACAGGGGCAGTGCATTGTTACTATGCAATATAGAGGGGGTTCTGTAAGGGGGTGCTGAGTAAATAAGGCAATAGCCTATCTGCTTGCTTTGATGTGAATAATGGAGTATGGCGAGGGGGGGGAGGGCAACTTTCACCGGCCCTCTTCAATGTGTATATGAGTGACTTATCCCACAAATTAAGACGCTACAAAACTAGCTGTATGATTGGTAACACCTTGATAAATCATCTGATGTATGCCTATGATCTGGCTGTTGTGTCCCCTAGCAGTGCATGGTTTCAACATTTGCTCAGTATATGTACCGAGTATGGGGCAAACCATGATGATAAATACAACGCAAAAAAGAGTGTGGTCATGATGTGTAGAACTAGATAAGGGGTTCTGCCTTAAAAACTGCTAGATGTTAGCAAAACTAAATATCTGGGGCACTTTATAATGGATCGAATGTCTAATGATCATGACATGTACCGTGTCGTTGTTTATATGCTCAAGCTAACATGTTGGCTGGACAATTTGACATGTTGTGTTCTGACCATGTTAAGGTAAATCTACAGTGTTAAGAGTTTATTGCACTGCTTTTTGTAATTCCACATACATTTTAAAAAGGCAAGCGTACGCCAGCTTCATGTTGCCTATAATTGACTATGCCATACTACTCAGGAAACCTACAGTAGGTGGGCCAACACTTTCCATGCCCACGCTGGTGTAATTGTCTCTTATAAAAAGGGGAAATGATTGCTGAAGTTGTTTATCGTTTTTATTTTTTATTTACTACTATGCTGTATTTCGTTGGTGTTGTATGTTCTCTAATGGACCCTGCCTGAGTGAATAAAGTTGAACTGAACTAAAACAGTCAGTGCACAGACAGCATTCTTTAATAGGGTGTTTGACTGTCTGTTAGGTCATGTCTTGATTGTTGAACACTACATTCTGGAATTTTTCCAAATGCCTTAAAGGCCGGTGGTCAGGGAAGCCGTCCGACAAGAAGCAGGTCTTTCAGGATATGTTGTCCCTGAAAGCAACTGGAGGCGGTTGCAAGGTACTGACTGGACCGAAGGGCTGCAGCAACTGCCATAGCAGAAGCCAAGAGGCTGTTGGAGAGGTTCGGAGAAGTAAGTAAGTAAGTAAGTAAGTGTTAGGATAAGAGGTAGGGATTTTCCTACTTTTAAGTTTGTTGTTTTCTTTTCTTTGTTGGATGGGTTTCTTGTGCTGATGTGTGGATTGGTGGGTTGCACCAATACACTGCATGCTTCGTAGCCGCGTGCAGTTTGGAAGTGTTCCCGCCTTCATTTAATCCATACCTGCACCTGTTTTTCCTGGAGTGGAGTCCGACACAGGAGATATGCCATCAGAGAGAACCAGTTTTCCTCCCGTGGGTTTTTCTTTTGCTTAAGATTTCTTTTTGGACAATGAACATGAGGATCAACGTCGGAGTGGGCTGTCCGTGCGAGAGGAGTATTACGGAGAGAGCGTAACTTTGAGGGCAGATCATTCCCTACTTCTCCGGTAACACTCACCTCTTTCACACATGCCTTGATTGCTCATCCAACTTCTTTTCTTTCCAACTTCTATATCTTTCAGGTTAGGGGTTTTGCCTACAGTGTCTTTATATACTCTTAGGTAATAATTCGTAACAGTAAGTATGTATGTATGTTTATTTATATAGCGCTTTTCACAGATATAAAATCCCAAAGCACTTTACATTAAAACATCAACATGACGGGTAATAAAATAAAGAATCATAGATATTAAAACCATGAAGGTAATATAAAATAAATAAATATATAAGTATAAAACGTGATATAAGTATAAAACAAAGATTAGACTATTTCGGAGTTAACGAAAGCCTGTGTAAATAAAAATGTTTTCAACTGCTTAATAAAAAAGCCATGGAGAGAGACTCCCAGTCGGCACCAAAGCGTTCCTGGGAAAACCGCTTGGCACCTCAGGAGGGGGAATCGGCAAACAACCAAGCTGAGTACAGCAAGGATGGGACCCTGTTGACCTCAACTGAGAAGGTAATTGGTTAGTGGAAGGAACACTTTGAGGAACTCCTGAATCCAACTAACATGCCCTCTATGGTAGAGGCAGAGTAGAGGCAGAGCTGGAGGCTGACGGAGGGGGATCATCATCAATTTTCCTGAGGGAGGCCACTGAGGTGGTCAAACAACTCCACAGGGGCAAAGCCCCAGGGATTGATGCGATCCGTCCAGAAATACTAAAAGCTTTGGATGTGGAGGGGATGTCTTGGATGACACGCCTCTTCAACATCGCGTGGAAGTCGGGGGCAGTGCCAAAGGAGTGGCAGACTGGGGTGGTGGTT
>JAODTR010014107.1:0-27153 GCA_025399935.1 Amblyopsis rosae
CAACACAGCCCTCAGGTTCATGGGGGCACCCAAACCTCTCCACCACGATAAGGTGATGGTTCCCGGAGAGGAACCATCACTGTATGTTAGTTATATTGAGGACATTCTGAAGTGTGTGGAGTAAAAGTTCTAGTGCTTTCATTATGATTTCATACAACATTGACTCAAAATAAATGGAGACCTTGACATCTCTCAGCTGGCTAGAACTGTCCAGTGTCTGTTTACAAACTCCTTCATCTGTATTAATGTTCAGGCAAATGCGCATCTGTTTTTGCTAATGATTAAGTATTTATTGTCTTTCTCTGAAGCTTTTTGGCAGTTTAATCTATCAAACATTCACAGTGAAACAGTTTAACTTTTAATTGTGTTTCTTTACGGAGCAGATTCCCAACCCTAACATCTTCACTGTGTCTCTGCAGTTAAAATATCTAGTATTAAAATATTTCAGAAGTATTTAAACTTCAAATTTTGAGCAGGGTATACTGAATGTATACATCTCTTGTTTAAACTAATAAAATTCAGGAAAAGTCCTATTTTCTGTGTATTTGAGTTTGAGGCATGCCAGTGGAGAAAGCACAGATGCAAAAGCACAACTACTGTACTTGTAAGCCTGCATCAGCAGAGCACGTACACAAAACAGATCCCATGCTGATTTTTACTGAGCCACTGTGGCAAAATATTTCACACGCCACTTAAATAATGTGATTTATTGTAGACTCTAAATAATTGAGTCGAAAACTGTTTGTTTCACCACATGGTGTTCAGGGTTATTTTAAATCAATTACTGGCATGTTTAAGCTTACTGGCCGGTTTTAGATTCAACCCAGGATGTGGTTTTTTTGTGAGTTACTCTTTACAAGCTGGAAATGGATAAAAGACCTAAAAGACACCAACCCTGTCTCTCTCCTCTCTGTCTCCTCGTTTACTTTACAGGCAGATGTAGGGAGCCTCTTTTGTAGACCCCTGACTACAACATTTAAAGTGTCCCACCCTCTAGTCTTTGTGTTCGGATGCTATATGTCTTTTTTGTCGTGAATGTGTAGATTGCGGGGGTGGACAAAGACGGGCTGTAAAATCCCACTGAATGAGTGGGTTTGAAAGATCATGAGGCGGTGCCAGTTGTCATCCTATTGGAAATGCACTTAATTCGTTTTTTATTGTGTTTGTGTGTTGTGAGCACATTAAACTAAGTTAACACACTGTCAAAAGTCAGCTTTTCCTACACTGTTTCGCCCACAACTTCATCCAGTTCCTGAAAGCCATTAGCGGTGCTTTCAGACATTTAGCATTTTATAAAGCGTATTATAATTAATAAATGATACAGTTAACGCTTTTCTTTATTCATAGAGAATTAAGGCACCATACACTGCTACAAACGCACACTGGCACCCCAGTCACCCCAGGTCTCATTATCTTAATATTTAAACCCTTAATCAACAGTGTAATGGATGACACTGAATTTCATCAAGCCATTAACTTTGAGTGCAGTGCAGGTGTGTGTATATGCAAATGTATGTGAGTGGGTGTGTGTATGCAGTTAGGCAGGTGTTAAACCCTAGTTTGCATATTGACATCCTATTCGCATGTCACCATTATTACTCATATAAATATTTTTTTCTTTTTCACGTCATTAAACAGAATGATTTTTGAATAATTATACACGAAGAGGAATAAGGCTGCTGAAAAGTATAAACGTCTTGTTAATCTCCATTAATTCTTTATAAAAAGGAACATTTTACTTAATGGACTTCCTCAGTTTTGTCTTCTAACAAAGTAGGCAAAAAAAACACATTTTGTTTAAATTCAACCAACCAGCTCACAAGAAAGTGGGTAGAAATGGTCGTCAAAATCTTGTCTTTTCTCCTCTCTTTGCCATGTACTTTTCTGTCAGGTTTTGAAAGGCGCTGACCTTTAGAAGCTCTTCATGCTACTGTGGTTGATTGCTTTTGGGAGAATTGAAAAGGGGGTCCCCATCATTGAGAGCTCTGACACATTTCTGTCATTGTTTGTTTGTGTGTGTGTGCGCACACCATATTTCCAAAAATACCTGCCTTTGTCCGAAAGCAATATAATCAGCCACTGATTCGAGTTCCCTTCCAATACTACACCGTTAGTATGTAAGGTCATGAACACACATGGAGCACACTCACTTTTGGCAAATGGAATCTGTCTAAGGACATGTCAGTCAAACCAAATATTTATTTTTATTTGGCAAATGTGTAGACACACAACTTAAATCCTCAGGCAAATGTATGCTGGATATAGCAGCCTGCAATTACCAAATGAAAGAGGTTGAATTATCCATGAAAGCTAAAATTATAACCTTGCATTGTGGGTAATTGGACAACACGAGGTATGCATGTGTGACATTAGTGACTAGTGCTTTTTTTAATGTTATGTTGGTATTTTATTCACATACAGTACATGCATGCAAATATACCTTTAGGCTGGTGCATTATACATTTAGGGTCAGGCCTTTCTAAAGTGCTGTAGGTAGCTTTGTTGATTATTAAAAAATGTTTTTAAATTAATTGTTGTATTTAATTTATTATTCAGAAGATTTTATTTTGCTTTTTTAACATTACAATTTACATCCTCAATACTGGAAATGTGACTGTATGGAACATCCAGATAAAAGCACATTTGTAAATATTTCTCCAATTTACCCTGTACTATATTTGCAACACTACAAACCACACATATTTTGAAAAAGTAAAATAATGTAAAATGTGATGTCTACAACACACCAAAGCGTTGGGACAGTCAATGGTTATGTCCACTGTTTGTTTTATTAACACTTTGTTTGGGCGCCAAAGACTCCTGTTTAAGTTTAGCAAGCCCCGTTCTCAGACCACAAAGCACTTCCACTAAGCCACTGTCCACTGCAGATTAGATGATGCCAACATTGCAAGTAGTTTTGGTAAAAGGCTAAATATTCTAGGATAAAAAGGAGAATAATCATCAAGATTATTCATCTACGATTTATCAGTTAGGTCCAAAGTTTCTGTCATTTTTAAGGGGTCTGTCATTGCCCATTGTATAGGTGAGCTGTGACAGATATGTGTGTGACAGATATGTACAGTATGATGTTATCCAACAAATGTATTTTCCAGTATGACAAATGTAAATAAATTAAGACCCCATACAATTTGGCACTTTACAAATAACTTTTCATAAGCAGATTTCATACTGTACCTCTGTATTGTAACTATTTGGAATGTATTAATGTATTGCAAGCAGTTATACTTTGTTTAGGGGGAGGGGGGTTGTGTGAAAATACATTCTGCAGGCTAACGGTGTTTAAGTTTGTCCTTTTTTTATCTCATCCTTTTCTTTTGCACCTGTCTTCATCTTCACTCCGTCTGTAGGATGTACGATGTCGGAGGCCAGAGAACGGAGCGCAGGAAGTGGATTAGCTGCTTTGAGGACGTTAGGGCGGTGATGTTTGTGGTGTCTCTCAGCGGGTATGACATGACCCTAGTAGAAGACCCTTCCATGGTAAGGCTCTTCTTCATCTCGTATCACTAAGGGCCTACGAGTGATACTATTTACAGTATTGGTTCTAAGTCTTGAATTTTGGGTCTGGTTAAACCAGGCTACTGTATGTCCCAGCACAAAACCTATGGCTAGGCTATGCTGTTGGTTACGCTGGGCTTTATAGTAAGTTAGGGTTATATACCCATAGCAATTTAAAAAGGAACTGCAGCAATGGTCAACAAAAACACCTTTTTACACATTGGTTTACATTTAAGTATATCTGTGTGATGACTTAAAGCACACATATCACTATTAAGAACCCGCTCTGGAGTGCAACCCCCACCAATCACAGAGTATCTGATCTTTTCCAATTACAAATGTATCCAACGTTGTCTTGAATGCAGTCAACATCTGGTATCTTGCTCTCTGATGACGCGGTCACCTCTCCTTCACAGAATCGTTTGCAGGAGAGCCTGAAGCTCTTTGCTTCAATCTGCAACAACGTCTTCTTCAGAAGCACTTCCATGGTGAGTCATTCGGGTCCCTCCCCCTTACGCAGCCATGCACGCTGTGCTCACAGGTAGCGTGCATTTAAAGTATCAGCTGAATTGTTTGTGCATCATGGTGGGTCGCAATGAAGACATGCAAACATGAAAAGCGCATGAAATGACAAAGCCATCAAAAACGTGGGCATAAGAGTGCATATTTATTGTCGTGCTGAAGATAATTGTTCTTGAGGTTAGAGTGCCAGTGAGAAAACTGAGCTAATTTGCGGTGTGTATATGTGTATGTGCACAGCACACACGCTTACATTTCTGATTAGCGAATGCTTTCTACCTTTAATTGGTGTCACAATGGTTAGTTGATTGTTAAAGCATCTTGTGTCACCTCGTCGTGTCATCCTAGTGTATGTTCAAGTGCATATCATCTCTCCATAGAAACAACAGTAATAATATGTCATTCAGGTACCCTGAAAGACTTCAGTTTGTCACTCAGCTTTCTGAGTTGGTGATGGCTGGAGTCCATGTAGATGATTGGTTCTTTTTTTTTTGTCTCAGCTGTCTTCATCACCCTTCTGAACAGAAATACATTAGGAAGAACATTTGATAAAGATGCGTTCACCGGTCCATATCATCACACAACATGGAAGCACCCAAGGACTCTCTTATCACTCAGAGATTAAACGGGCCTGTAATTACGTTGTTTTGGCAAGGTTATATTTTTTCCCCCTTTTATTTTAGTTTCACCCCAGCTCCTGGTAAATGATCCCATTAAACTACCATGTAGAAAGCTTCTTTAATTGCATGCAGCTTCTGAAGCCCCAGTGCTTAGGGAGATAAAAAAAAAAGAAAATGTATTTATTTATTTGATCAGGGATAATTCACGATAAATGCATTTCAACCATTTTAGTAAGGAAACCAAAGTTTCAACTTTGCCCATGTGTAGAATGCAGCACACTGCAAAACAGTATGCTTGTACAGTATTTAACAAAAACACCCTACGTAGATTGTTAACCACACTACCATATAAAACTGTGATTTCTCTTCGCTCAGATGTCGACTTGTCGGCAAATGGTGTTTTCAATTGAAACCGAAGTAAATAATTCAGGTTGCATTATGTTTAGCTCTCCATTAATTAATTCCCATAATGTGTTTAATTAGTTTGCATATTGAATATTACATTTTTTATGACAAGAACACCTTTCATCGAAGGGCTTAGATTTGTCACAGGTTGTGTGGGCATGTATTTTATATGGTTACCAGGCTCATTAAACAAGCGTTTAATGACACATTTTATGTTGGTGGCAAATGTAACCTCCACCCAGTGTTAATTGCATAGTTTGGCCTTCTGAGTTTCCCCTTCGATGAAATATCCTGTGGCAAAAGCTCACCTCATTAACATCAGGGGGTTTTGTCTTTGGGGATCACACAAGACAGGCCGGGTTCATGCTTTTTATCGGCATCATAGAATACAGTGTGTATCACAAGAAGAACATTCTGGAAGGTGAGTAGGGGCTGATTTACAACTGGGTGCCTGCCTGTGAGGGTGACGGTGGACTAACGTCACAGAGCTGGGTGTCTTCACAGCTTTTTCATGAGGGTGATTGATTACGTGCCGATGTGTGGAGCCAGGTCACTGACCCTGCATCTTATCGATTCAAGCTCTATCCAAATGGCTGCTGAATAGACGCTGTGGCAATAATGTGCAACTGATTGATTCATTAGATTTGATTTGATTAAACTAACTATTGTACTTTTTTTTTTTTGTGTGTAGATTTTATTCATGAACAAGATTGACCTTTTCCAAGAAAAGATTTTGTACTCCGGCCGACATCTACGGTTCTACCACCCTCAATTTAAAGGTGAGATTGGGCAATATTGTAAAGGGACAGATTTGTATTACTTCTAAACAGACAACAGTTCACGTGTGTCTAGCAGTGCTTTCATTAAAACTAAATAGATTTATTTAGAAAAATACAACTAAATGTAATTGCCACAGATGTGCAGTGATTTGTAGAGCTTGATAGAAGCAATCATAAGCTCTGGTTTTGCACCTCAAATTGCCGTCCACTTTTTCAGGGGATAAGCAGAAACGTACAGAGCATAAGCAGAACAACACCCCATGATTCAATCATAACATTGATAGTCATCCATATTGTACCATGCTGTACACAACCTGCACACTCCTGTCTGTAGGGGAAGCCCAGGCAGAAAGAAAGAGAGACATTATTTAAAGGATATGTGCCCCTCCCCTCTCATGCAAATGTCAATATAAATGCTAAAATTCTTGAAATTGGGTCAGGCATTCATTTCCCACTTTCCAACCCCCTGAATATGATAACTGTATCTCATCACACAACCAAAGTATAACTATCTCATCACACAACCATAGTCCGTCTCTATTGGCAGTGCTTCAAAGTATAGCAGAAATCAGGGAACCCAAGGGATACTACAATAGAACATTGACGTTTTTTTATTCCCTTTACATGCATTTTATGATGTTTGCGATTTTACTGCATGTTACTTAATTAACAATAAGGTTCTCAACATGTTTGCCACAGATGTAGGCTGCTGTAGGCACTCACAAACAGACAATAACAAAGTATACGTATTGTATAATAACAACTTATACAGATGATAACTGTGTGGATGTCCCCCTCCACCCCAACAGGTGCAGACTGTGATGTGGACGCGGCCGCTCGCTTCATCGCTGCGACCTTTGTCTCGCTCAACGCCACGCCAAGCAAACTGGTTTACCACCATTTCACCACGGCAACGGACACCTCCAATATCCAGGTGGTCTTCCAGGTCGTTATGGACACCATTATTAAAGAGAACCTCGAAGCTGTGTCACTGTTATGACCTTGGTTAGAGCTTGGCTTAGCTCTCTGAAGCGGTCTGGGGCCAAGGTCACTTCACAACCGGCCACGACCCTAAAAATAAAGTTGTTCATACCTGGAACCACTTTTAACATTAAACATGAAGCCTAACCACACCCACATGAAACACAGCACTGCTGAAGGCCCTCTTGTTTCTGTTAAGTATCGGGACTATTAACCAACAAGTGTAAACATATGGATAAAGTGAGAATCACAAGGGCGTCGACGCAGGAGCATACAGTAAAACCTACAGAAATATAAAGGAAAGGGAAAATGTAGCTAATTCCTAAAATGCTGTTTTACTGTTTGAAAAATGTAGTTTTTTACTTGGATATGTATTTACTTGTATGGGCATTTGATGTTTATGTAATTGGCAGCAGAAAGCACATGTTACTTTTTACTGTTTTTCAAACGCCGTTAGACTGGAGAGAGACTGGGATCTGCTGTTTGGATACAGTAGGTGATTCTCAGGTGGAGGATTCATTCATGCACACCTTGGTGTGTTTTCTTTTCATCCATCACTGACCTGTGTCGCTGTGCTGTGCACATTTCGCGCGTCACACGCTTCTAATGGGCGAACAATCACCGTGTTGAACTGTCTTGATCTTTATTCCATTTTCTCCCTTCAATTCCCTCCATTTTGCTGCCCTGAACATAAATCCTCTGTTGAAACAAGTCCAGCAAATGACGAAAGCAAACCAAACTATTACAGAAAAGCTGAAAATGTAGCTTGATATTACACACCTTTTCGTGTATTTTGGTGAATGTTTACTATTACTCTGCTCTCTTGCCTGACACTCGCACGTCCAGGTAGGGTCTGTTTTTGGGCACTCTAGTCTGTTTTAAGCGGGGGGAGACAACATTAAAAGTCTCTTAAAACACTCCTGTGCTCTAAGTTGTTTTCCCTCCAGAAATAATGGTAATGTATGAACTGATTCAAAAGATTCAATGTCCAATAGTGAAAATAAAGAAGTGTAAATTATTAAATAGCTTTTTTGTATTTAAACAAATATATTTACAATTAAGTATTATTTAGTACTGTGTGTGTGTGTGTGTCTGTCTCTGTGTGTCTCGTCTCATGCTGAATTACATTTCTCCAATCCATGTAAACTGGTGTAATCTTACATTGTTTACTTCTGTAATTTTGTATTAATTAATACAAATAGGCTACACAAGGTTTAAGAGTATTTGTTCATTTTAATTGATAAAATAAATAAAGGTCCTTTCGGGAAATTCTGCTCTGCAGTCAATATTATGAACATTTAATACAGTTGGCAGACTGGATACAGATCGGGAATAATGGAAGTGTTTGGAAATTGAGATAAATAATATCTTCAACACAACCCATAGAGTCAACTGAAAACGTTATTATTAATATTAATATTATTTTTTTAGAAACGTGAGAACAATCTTAAACGAGTCTTAAACGGTCCATCAATGGTCGCGTTTTCCTCGGCACTCCTCTGCTGTTTGACTCCAGTTCCTTGGTTTGCGCAGGAGCTGGAGAAAGCGCATGCTGTCGCCGGCCAAACAGGAACTTCAAGCGGACAAGCAGTCCAGTGAGTCTAGAGTAAGGAACACGTCTGCCTTGCACTGGAAAGTACCTGTACCGTCCCGGATAAGCTCGCAGCTCTTCAAGTTGGGGGAAATGTCCTTAACGCATATTGCCTGCATGGGAGAAGAAAATAGTTGGTGAAAGTGGTCTGGCTAGGCTATAGTCTACTATTTGATAACAGACAGCGTACCCGACTGGCGTAACTGAGAAGTAGGAATTGCACTGTTCATTTTAAAGATATTAAAGAATATTTGTAGGCTATATTTTCTTAAACTCTGATTTCAGTTATGGTTCATTGTCTTTCTAATTGTAGTACGTCTTTGCGTCATTGTGTGGTGCTGACAGGACAGCGCTTTTACGCACGATCTTCCTCTCGTTCTATCATGTTTACATAGTACTTGATCTTACAATGATGACAAAATATAAATATGATGTAAATCCTAGCAAATTCCTTGCAAATCTTACTTTGTTTAACGGAAGTTGTAAAGTACGCGTTTTGTTATTTGACAATTACACTTCTCATAACATACTCCCATGAAAATACAGACATCTCTTTTATAGCCTAAATCTAAAATAAAACAGAATACTGAAAGCGACGGTAAAATGTGTGAACAGTTTACCATGCTTTTGAGGAGCGATATCTGTCTGCTGCCATCTGGAACCGCGTTGTTGCCGACTGTCTCTCCGCTGTCCATCAATGTTTCTTCGGACTCAGCCCTCCGGACGTACGGCGACCTCCGGATCCCCGACAGCAAACCGGAGGCTCGACCCACCGAGTAATAACTTGGTCCGGTCGACTGCTTGTACCACGCGTCAACGGGATGGCACGAAACGAGCAGAGATATTCCGACGCACACAATAGCAAACCTAACTGACCTCTCCATAACTAACTTTTACTGGACAAAGTGGTGGTAGTGGTTGTCTCCTTTTGATTATGTGGCCCCAGTCCTATCAGACGCCGGCTGCTGTTGATGATCAGTTAGTTGCCTTTATGTTTTGTTGGGTGTTTCCTAAACTTGCTACAGCTTATATAGGTTGGGTGCACGACGCTATCGTGACCTGCGACGTTCGTCAAATTGATCCGGATGGGCGGATGATGATTCATCTTTACGCGAGATAAGGACCAAGTCACAAGACCAATCCAGTTGATCCGTTTTTGATAAGTGGGGGAGGTGCACGTAGCAGTGCACTGTATAGCTACGCAAGTACCTTTATGACGTTTGTGGAAAGATTAAGATAAATTAATTAATCAATACCAATATTCGCAGATATGAGTTCTGCCGCTATAGGTTTCCAAGCTATGGGGCACTGCAGAAAGTTAAAGACTGATAGGCTAAAGATTATCCTATATTTTAGTTCATAATTATAATAATTGGAAGACAAAATATATAGGCCTAAAATACATAGGCCTACTATTTATTTTCAGAAAACTACCTGGTTTCAATAGGCCTTTGTGTATGTAACTCAGGGTGGAGAAAATTACTGGAATAAAATGTTTTTTTATAAAAACTTTCACTGAAAGGTGATTAATAGAATTCATAAAACAGACACAGCTTTGGTGGTTTAATCAGACGTCACCACGTGTTAACCGTTTTCAGTGTATTTAATGAAATAAAATCAGCCTAATACATTTCCACATCATTACCAGCATGAGGAAAATATAAACAAAAATAGAATGAATATAACTTTCTCTTACTGACAACAAAACTACTATAGCCTAAAGATAAAATTAGGTTTTATAAATCTTATCCATGTCCAAATATCAAAAGTGTTTAAGGTAAGTTTGTTGTTTTGGTACACAGCATGACCTTATGAAATCATGGTCACTAAAATCAATATTACAGTAAGGATGGATAGCCTATAAAGGAGCTCACAAAATAGCTCATTGTGATTAAACAGTTTAATTCCCTTGTTCAGTGGTGAAATTCTATCACATACCAGTATGCACATACACACACACACATATATATAAATATACACACACACACACACACACATATATATTTATTAGTGTAGTACACACAAAGTAGCCTATACTGTATGTGTATATGCAGTAATACACACACATAGATATACATGCACACATACACATATACCGCCCACCCATAGACTATACATTTAGGTTGTTTTCTCCAGTAAATGTTCAATTTCCGCTGTTGGCTAAATGGATCCAGGATGCTTGCAGGGCGTAAACTCCTTGGTAAAATCCTCCTCACCATCTTCATACAGAACATGCAAAGATAAGGATTATAACACAAAATCTACTGCAAAGAAAGGAGTGTTTTAGCCCACAGATCAATGACAAATATAATCATCGACCGACCTAAATTGCACAGGTTCTGTTTTTACCCAAACCGATTAACTATAATTTGATCTTAGTTCAAAGTTGAGCTGTTGGAAACAACAGACCTTTTCTGATGCAACTTTTCTTCAAATTGATTTACTGATGCAACCGTTCATTCGTAATGAATCTAATAGCCTGTGTAATTCTAATCATAGTAGCTCTGATGTATAAGTCTGGACTGAAGTGTATTGAACTACACTGCCTTTCAAAGCCCAGTGATTATGTTGGAGACTAGCAAAAAAGCATCAACATTAGTAAGCTATTTGAAAATACACACGTCTGAATTGTGCTTAATCAAATGGTCTTTTTATGAAAACATGGTTATGTTGTCGTCTGGACTAAAAAACCCTACACATAGGATTGCTATACTGTACCTGTAAAAATCAAATAACAGAGGAATAAAGATCAATAACAGATATGAAACAGTTGTAAATAATAATGATAATAAATATTTTAAATCAGCTTTGCATAAAATAAAATATGTATATATAAATATAAACCTCAAAGCTAACACATTTTGTTTTGTAAATAAATAACACATTGTATATAATTAATTTAATTAATATAAAATATATATAAAACAGCAAGGTTGCAGTTAGACTTCTTCATTACAGTAAATATACTAATACTGTACATAATTCACTTTTAAAATGTTCATATGGAAAATGTTAACATTTCCGGCCCAGGGACGTTGACGGGATGTAAACACTACACTAGCATTGACATATTCTGAACAATAGTGGGACATTAAGTGTGTTTTTAAATGTTGTTTGTGTAAACTAAATTAATTCCTACTCCACATTTAGGCCAATGTCCAGATTATGAGCATGTAAAGAGAAAAGTGTGGACTGGCTTGATATACTGCAAGCGATCATTAGAGTCCATTGTAGAGAGGTCTGCAGTGAGGCTCTAGCTTGTCTTCTAGGACATAGTCTGGACCACAGACCCAAGGATCTCCTGTTTCCCACTGCCACTTTCGCAAGCTCTGTCTCAAGCTCTGCAGAACGGCGCTGTATGTCTGGTCTGACGCAAGGTTCCTGATTTCCTTCGGGTCCACCCTGCAGTGGTATTTAAAATATATAATTTATTTTAGTTTTAAAATAACAGCCCTGACAGCTCTAATAAAATTACACATTTAAAGCCAACGCATATGACACCATTATAAACATGTTACATACAATAAATTGTAAAAAAATAAAAAATTATTAAAAACGAACTAACTAATAAACAGTTAAATTGTATGACTGTTCTACTAAACACGCAAATCAAACAATATTATATATTGTATATTAAAAAATTGTTTTTAATCAGTAATATTATTACAAATGTAAACAACGCTTTGAAGCCACTGCTGCAGAGCCAAGGGTTGCTAGCTAAGAGCCACAACATCAACGCACCTGGTGTCGTAGAGCTCCCAGCGCTCTCGGTAATAGTACTGCTCCAGGGTTTTGAACCAGCCTGTGGGCTGGCCCAGCCGGGTGCGGTTCAGCAGGTCCTGGAAGGTGGGCGACACATAGAAGTCCTGGTCAATGGGAAACGGCATGCGGTAGTTGAGGTTGTGGAGCAGGCGGTATGCCCCCTGGTGGATGGAACGGATCGGGTAGTACATGGTAACCTGTGAGTGAAAACAATTGACACTTTATTGGCATCCTGGGGAAATATTCACGCATTACTGCAGAAAAGTATAAGATATCTCAAATTCCCACACATATATAAACACACACACGCACGCACACATACACACACACCCACACCCACTTTATCGTTACCTTTACACACACAGACCCACGCGCACAGGCACACACACACACACACACACACACACACACAGCATTTCCAACATAAGCAATGACACACGTGATCTGATGAGCGTCATACTGAGTCGTACAGACCTCGTGGAGGGATTGGCTGGCGTAGACTGTGTGCCAGCTGCCAGCCTCCGTCACCAGCAGGGGCAGTATGGAGCTGCCGGTGAGATACACGGGTACTTTAGGGTTACCAGGCAGCTTGTATGACGGGTAGGGAACAGAGAACCAGTCCAGAATGGTGGGGGTAATGTCTAGAGAAGGGATGAGAGCTTGAGGTAGACTGTAGGCTACAATTACATGCTGGTCAAAAAGATGGCGCTTCACAGAATCACTTTATTAAAAGCATTAAAGTTCCCTTGCAGTCAAAATCAACATTTTGGGGATTTTGCATTGTTTTTGTACAACAGCCTCACGTTAAACACTGTGAAGTGGTAAAAAAAGACGTTTTGTGATTTTTTAAATAAGCCATATCTATGATATTACCCCTGAACTCAGTAGAACTGGATGGCGTAATTTACTTCGGCATATTTCTTGCATCACTCTTATTTTTAATTTTGCTTATTCCCTCCCTGAAACAAGAGCTCCGTACCAGGCAGTACGACTGCCGACATCTTGGATGCGAGTACCGTTACGGTACTTGTAAACATAAAAAGTATTTATAATTTATCCTGAGGTCCAGAATGTTAATTTTCTTTAATAATCTGGGTAAAACAAACCATGATGTCAGTGTGTGTGTGTGTGTGTGGCTGTGCCCCGTACTAATGTATCAACAAGCAGATGCTGTAGCTACGCTGGGGGAGGAGGGGGGGGTTCATAGGCCGTACACACAGCCAATCATAGCGTTCCCACATGAATACATGACACGCCCAATGATACAGACTGAAACCAACAGTAATTTACGCTAGTTAGAAACAATTATTTAAAACATTTATTGATATATTTCTAAGGAAGAAAACAAACCTAGTGACGTTTTAGAGATCAGGAAGGCTTTGAACACAGCAATATGATGACTGCAATTCCCCTTTAAATAATAGTGAAACACAAACTCTGATCCTTGTCCCCTCTGTCCTGACCACAGAACTATCCTGACAATGTGCTCAGTATAATAGTTTTGCTCTTTATAGCATTACGGACGCCACCATGTGGCCTGTTCAGTCAACAAGTCATAACTGTCTTGTTCAGAAGACTTAAAAGGTATGGTCATCTATTGCAAGCTAATACACATTTGATCAAATTAACTAAATATCTCCTCGCATTCTGCTAGCTTACCGTTCTCTGTGCACATTGAAAAAATGATCTGATACATCTACACAGCCCTGACTGTAATTAGGAACATAAACAAAGAGCTCAAATCAAAACAATATTGTTATTGTTTTGATTTGAGCTCGAATTTAGAGTTCTCGAGAATGACTGACACTGCCTTTAAATCATATATTTTCCGAACATTGAGGAAGGCAGTTTAGGCAGAGTATGATGCTAAGTAACTAAGTTATTTCTGGTGACTGCTGAGGTAATTATTCTAACAAACTCCTGTTTATTTACGATGACTGGGCTATGACCTATTCAGCTATTGGCAAATGTACTGATTGTAGAGCCTGCTAATTTCTGGAAATGGCATTGTCTGTTTTTCCTTGCAGTGATGGTTATTGATATAGCGCCACATAACCGTACAGCCTCAAAGAGCTGTAAGCGTTTATAGATTTAAATCACAATATTACATATAACATGGTTGTGCTTAATGTAAACGGTAATCAAAATGGATTCGTCTTACCCAGGAGGCTAACATATGCCTGGGTGGTGTCTCCCCAGCGCTCCCTGTGCTCTGGAGAGGACACCAACATTGGCTCTGCTGTCCCAGATCGGAACAGGTTGGTTCTGCCATTGGGGAAGGGGATGCCATTATCTGAGCTGTAGATGACCAGCGTGTCGTTCTCGTAGCCAGCTTCTCTCAGCTCCTGAAGAACCAAACCGATCCCTACGAGACCATATTTCATTAAACACCCAGGACCCTCAAAAGTAAATGGTTTAAATGATTTTTGTGCACACCTAGTCACATGCAAGCAGTAAAATGTACTGAATAATAGAGTCAAACCCAGAGAGCACAACAACACAAGCCTGTTTTCTTGATGTTTAGTGGGAGTTTTTACAAATTTCAGGCTTGTAAGAGGGTTCCAGAGCTTTGTAAGCAGGTCAAATGTGTGGTTACATACCCTGGTCCAGCCTGCTGACAGTGGTATACTGGGCAGCCAGGTCAGAGCGTGCCGCCGGTGTGTCTGGTACGAATGGTGGAACCTGGAGAAAACAAGATCAGAATAGGGCATGACTGACTGTATCTCAAGGATGAACATCAATATGCTTGGTATGCTTTGGTGACACCTACAGTAAGCAAGTGAAACTGAAACCAAAACAAGTTCGCAAAGCATGTGGAACAATGAAGGCACTTTATATAATTCCTCACTTCCTCTCTGGTCGGCCAACTTAAACCGCTGTTTAATGCTGATCAAAGTAATTATTTGACCAGGAAGTGAATGTTGAACCCTGGACACAAGATATCAAAATCTACATGCAAATGAAGGCATTGAGAAAGGGCAATAATGAATGATTGCACGGTTAAAACCATTCCCTGACCTTAACTTGTTCTGGTGTGTAGTACTGTGGTGTCCAGTCAGGAATCCGCCCCATTCCCTTTTCCCCATTTCCAAATTTCTCACAGAAGGCTCCATACTGTGGCTGGGAGTGGCCACATCGGTGGGTGTCATGGAACGCCACATAGAGAAAAAAAGGCCTCTCTTCCTCACATCCTATATTAGTGTGCCCATTGCCGTCTTTCCTTCGCATCCCTGCCTGTTCTCTGTGGCTTTGGAAAAACCTGCGGACCAGGTGTTTGATGCGAGTGATGTTCCGGCCCACCTGCAGCACAGAGTTATTCTCCTCCGTGTAGGCAAAGTCAAACGGATAAACAGATCCAGGTCCAACATGCTTCTTCCCAATTATACCTGTGTGTGTGTGAGAGAGAGAGAGAGAGAGAGAGAGAGAGAGAGAGAGACAGAAATAAAACATTAACATTTTAAATGCCTATAAAGACAGATAACACAGTGTTTATATATTATTTTACCTGTATGTATATTGGCTTGACTTAGAAGCAGGGGCAGGCTTTGAACTCCATCAAAAGAGTTGAAATTATGGACTCCCTGGTGGAGCCCATACATGCCATTTTGATGCTAACAAACAAACAAACAAACAAACAAACAAACAAACATAACAACAACATTATTACTGATCTGGCTTTGGCCGGATAAACTAAAGGACCCTGGGCAAGTAAATGCCAAGATCCTGGTGGTAATGCTGCTCTGGTGTGTTCTGCGTGCCCTAACCTGCGGCAGGCCCGTGAGGATGGCGGAGCGGCTTGGGGAGCAGCTACTGACGGAGGTGAAGGCATTTTTGAAAAGCAGGCTGCGCTGTGCCAACGCGCGGAGGTTGGGCGTTTGGACCACAGAGTTGTTGTAGACCTCAGTCTCAAAACCAGCATCATCCGCTAAAGTGTAAATTAAATGGGGATTACATGTGTTAACAGTAGCCTTTGTTATCATGGTATGGTCATGAGTATGAGTATGGTATGGTATGGTCATGAGTATGACAACGTGTGGACAGGTAACGAAATGACGCCTCAGCAACAACATCTTGGAACACGGCTAGGCGACTATGCCGATTACTTACCAATGATTAAAAGGACATTTCTTGATTTCTTTGACTCCCCGATGCAACATTTTACCAAAATAAAAACCAGCAAAACTGCACGAAGCATGTTCACGAAGAGTTTTTCAGAATTATACAATTCAAATAAGAGGCAAAATGTTCATTAAGGATCCGTGTAAACTTTAGATACGACGTACCAAACAATTATATATGAAAACATGATCGACTAAATTACTTCCGGAAACAACCTGCGTAGTCACGACTAGTTTGGTCACATGACATTAGTCACATGAAGAGCCTTGTGTATGCTACTGTAGCAGTATGTGGCTCAAGCGATCAGCAAGATGACATACTTTTGAGGAAGCCGGGTTTACCAAATGCAACTATTAGTGCCGTGATTTAAATGGACCCTAAAAGCCACAAAATACATTAAATACATTAATTATGTAAAGCAAGAGCTCGAATTAGGTAAGGTTGAATGTGATTTCTGTATGCTATATTCGATTCTTTTGAACAGTATAGCCTATTATTTACATTATATTACTCATATTGTGCTTTTTCCTTAATAAAGAATGAAGTAAGTAGGCTAAACTAATGACCAGTTTCGTGTTCATGGTTCATAGTAGGCTACGTTTATTAAAACAAATACAATATTAATATTTACAGTAGCCAGATGCCTGCAGCTACCACATAAAATTATGACCTACAGTATTTAACTTAACTTAACATAACTGCAATATGTTTTATGGCATATTGTGTCTTTATATTTGTGTCTTCAAAGGCATCCTCAAATCAAATGTAGTATTATTATTATTATTATTATTAATATTATTATTATTATTATTATTATTAATATTATTAGTGTTACTAGTTCAAGTTACTCAGGAATTGTAATACATTATACTAGTTACTTATTACTCCTTCGATAAATAATATTACTTTACTTATTATTGGGTATTAAAAGTAATTAGTTACAAGTTACATTACTTATTACTTTCACAATTACTACCCTGCCTCGCCTCTTCTGAAAAATGACAACCTGTGTAGCCAGCCATGTGTAGCCAGCTCATTTTAGAATTGAATCCTCTTCATTGGCAGGATAATTAACCTTAGGAGTCAACAATCAGCCAAAGTGAAAACATTGCAGCCTCTCAAACCAGATGATTGACAGGTTGGTTCAATTAGCCTTCCCTAAATTTGCTAGGTCCACAAATCTCATTCTTGTAATGCAGCATTACTTGGATTAGTAATTGTAATAACGTTACTATTTTGGAAATAGTAAAAAAAAATAGTTACACTACTAGTTCTTGGAAATAGTTATAATATTACAGTAACTAGTTGCTAGTAACTAACTAACTAACTAACCCAAACTGATTATAATTATAATTATTTTTATTTTTATTATTTTTAATATACAGTTCTAATACCATGGACCAGCCTCTGGTGCAAGGGGCCCGGACCAGGCTTCAGATCTGCTGGTCCTACAACACACTGAAGGCTTGTTTACCCATCCTCTCCTGGCTGCCCAGCTACAACCGTAGATACTTTCAGATGGACCTGATTGCAGGCCTCACAGTGGGTCTGACCACGGTCCCCCAGGCCCTGGCTTATGCTGAGGTAGCTGGCCTTCCAGTTCAGGTGAGCTGCTTTGCATTATCTGGTGGACTCATTTGTTTAGTCGTAAAATATGCTCTCAGACTACAGATATGATCTCAGAAAGCTTTGCATAGTGTACTCTACGTCTATTGTGTTATTTCTTTAACTGAATAAATTATGTTATTTTTCAAACCACAAAGTTTGTCTTCTACAAATCCCTGTGACAATATATGCTCCCAAACAAGAAAAACTAGACAAGCCTAGTTCAGCCGGACCGAGCAACGCGAACTTGTAAATTTTTTGGCGCCGTCAACGTTGATCACCGCTGAATCAACGTTGGACACCGAAGTTGATTCAACATGAGTTTGCACCCTCCATTAATATTGAGGCAATGTTGAAATCATAACTAGAAATCAATGCAACTTCAATGCTACATCAATTATATCTCAACCATTTATTATATGTTATTTAAGCATATAAATAACTTTTTATTTCAAAATATTGTGAAAAAATAGGCATATGTCCTGCTTTATCTACAGCCAGGACAACTGTCAGGCTTGACTTTAGCACCATCTTTCTAAACATTATATTCTTAATCTAGATATATGACAACAGACAACTAAACAGTATATCAGTAAAGAAAAAAGCCTTATTTAGTTATTAAGTGTAAATTTACATTAGCTTCAATTCTTTGCTGTGTGGCGTCCAGCCCCACTCACCTGTCTGGAGGGTAACAAAGTGCTGGTTGTTTGGGTGGATGTGTTTTAAAACCAGCACAGGCAGCAGTGAATGCAGAGAACATATATTATGTTATGTGCCCATGTTTAAAACACTGGTCACTATAATACACTGGTCAACTATACTGTAATAATAGTATTATCTTGTTTTAAATATTTAGCAGAAAAAAAAAACGCCAGACTTTCATATAAGGAACATATAATATATTTTACAATATTTGTATTTTAGGTGTTTTATATAGTATATTTATGAAGTAGCAACATTAATTATAAGAGCGGGGTATAAATCTTACAAATAATTCTGCAGAGGCAAGGACATACAGTATAGACCAGAGGGGTGGAAATCCCCCCCAACCCGGCAAATCGCACCCTGAAAGAAGAAGAAATAGTTAGATATTGCTGCTTCAGTGGTTGTTACATTGACACACACTTGTTCCTTCCTCAGTATGGGCTGTACTCTGCCTTCATGGGCGGGTTTATCTACACTCTCCTGGGGACCTCTAAGGACGTGACCTTGGGTCCCACGGCCATCATGTCTCTCCTGTGTTCCACTCTGGTAGCGGGACAACCCCACCGAGCTGTTCTCTTCAGTCTCCTCTGTGGAGCCATCCAAGCTGCTTTGGCTTTACTCAGACTGGGTAAGAGATCCGATTCAGGCATAATAATACCAAAAGTCACACATGGCAAACACTGCTTTGCTGCTGAAGGTAGAGACAAGCTAGACGATGATTGCCACTACCAAGTAATCTATAACTTATTGTTGTTACAGGCTATAGATACAGAATTGTGGTTTTGTTTAATCATGTGCAGGTTTCCTGTTGGATTTCATCTCTTTTCCTGTAATAAAAGGCTTCACCTGTGCTGCTGCTATAACCATTGGCTTTGGCCAAGTTAAGGTGCGAGTTAAAATGCACAAATACACGCGCACACACACATAGCATCAGTAAAGCCAATATAAAATGGTTTCTGTTAGCGCACTCTAAATGCACATTTGACAGAAAATAGTGTTTGTGTTTCAGAATATACTGGGGCTCAAAAGTATTCCCCAGGAGTTCTTCCCACAAGTTTACTACACATTCAGGAAGATTCCAGAGGCCAGGCCTGGTGATGTGATCCTGGGTCTTTTGTGTCTTGCTCTCCTCATCATGCTGATGTTGATGAAGAAGAGCTTATGCCACCAGTCTGAAGATGCTCCGACATCAAGGAGAATTGCTGCGGGACTAGTGTTGGGTGTTGCTACAAGTCAGTGTATTGAGCTTAAAGGAAGGCGATTCAATTACATTCAAACCCAGCCATCCATTGCCTTGACCGCTTCTCTATTAGGGTCGCGGTAGCAACCAGGTCATTAGAGAAGCCCAGGTATCCCTGTATGATCATCCATTATATTGAGAATGCAGAATGACAGTTGAACTCTTCCTGGAATTGCTTACTTAGTTTCAAAAACCTTAGGACAAATGTATAATGATCTTTTATCGATGTTGTCTGCTGTCTGCGGTATATTTTATATGTGGATATTATGTATGTATTTGTTGTACAGTGTTTGTTGTACAGTGGTGTGAAAACTAATTTCCTTCTGAGGACGTCAAAGTCTAATTCTATCATACTGTATACTTTGAAAGGGACACCACGGACTATAATATTAGGCTTGCGTACTGTACTGCACATTATTCTTCAAACGTCATGTGCCTGTATTAGCTTCATAGGTAGGTATGAAGCTAATGTACTTGTGTGTTTTTTTGCCTGCTCTCTTGTCTAGTGCGTAACGCCCTGGTGGTTGTGGCTGCGACTTGCTTAGCTTTCTCCTGGGATGCTTTTGGACATCACGTCTTCACCATCACTGGGAAGACCGCAAACGGACTTCCACCTTTCAGGCCCCCGGCCACCTCTGACACCACCGCAAACGGCACTGTCGTCACCTTTAGTGAGATTGTCGAGGTAAGCTAATAATAGACAAGGTGTAGTGATATATGGGCAGAATGGTATAATGTAGTGAAATAGAATATATTTGAACACTCTTCGATATGTTTTGTTTTGATATGATTATGTTTTGATAGTCTCAGTAATCTTTTACATTTCAAACGAATCACCTCTCTCTGCTTCTGGAAGGATTTGGGAGGAGGTCTTGCTGTAATTCCTTTTATGGGTGTTTTGGAGAGCCTTGCTATTGCTAAAGCTTTTGGTAAGTATTATTATTCTAACTATTTTTGATATTATTGAATATGAACATTAACATCAGATCGATTGATGGACAAATCTACTTGTCTCATGTCAGCTAGTCAGAATGACTACAGGATCGATGCCAATCAGGAGATGTTTGCCATTGGATTGACTAACATCATGGGTTCCTTTGTCTCAGCATATCCTGTTACTGGAAGCTTTGGAAGGTAAGATAATATGACTCATGTCAGCCGTAAAGCAAATACACATGTACAAATAGACATTACTGTAGTTCTACAAAACATAACAAACACAAGTAGTTAAAAAAAGAACTACTGACTGCTATTAACCATAGAACTATATGATAACACATTGGACTAATAGGGAATATAAATTGTTTTTAAATGTACCTGTAGTACCACTACAAAAACTGCTACTAAATGAAATACTAGAAATACTAGAGTACTGTATACAGTATGTGCAGTGTTGGGCAAGTTACTCAGGAATTGTAATAATTTACTAGCTACTTATTACTCCTTCAAAAAGTAATGATATTACTTTACTTATTACTGGGCATTAAAAGCAATTAGTTACATTACTAGTTACACTACTATATTACTTTCACAATCACTACCCTGTCTCACCCCTTCTAAACAATGACAACCTGTGCAGCTCATTTTAGAACTGAATCCTCTTTATTGGAACAATATTAAACCTTAAGAGTCAACAATCAGCCAAAGTGAAAACATTGCAGCCTCTCAAACCAGATGATTGGACAGGCTGATGATTAGCCTACCCTACATTTGCTAGGAATAGAAATATTGTTCTTGTAACACAGTAATGCAGCATTACTTGGATTAATATTTGTAATATTATTACTGTTTTGGAAAAAATAATAAGTTACACTGCTAGTTACTGGAAAAAGTAATAATATTACAGTAACTAGCTATAGTTATTGCCCAATATTAAGTATGTGTATAAACAGTCTGAGACAGGGAAAGATATAGGTGTGTACATAATAATACAACTCTAGTATTACATTGCAGTATTTGAGATACTCTTCATATGCAGGACATCAGTGAATTCCCAGGCAGGAGTGTGTACACAAGCAGGAGGAATTGTCACTAGTAAGTCCAACAATCTTCTGCCATGGTGATGTTAGCTCTCTAGCTCCCCCTAGGGGGCTGATGTTGCAATGTCACTACGTTGCCGTCTAAACTCACTCACTCTGTCTCTCTCTCTTTTATTTTTTAATGTAATGTATGTTATGGATTTGTAAGTGTTATGTTTAATTATAAAGTATACCGCCCCCCCCATTGTGTCTTACCAGGTGTCATAGTGTTGCTTTCCTTGGCATTCCTTATGCCTGCATTCTACTACATCCCTAAAGCTTCTCTAGCAGCTGTTATCATCTGTGCTGTAGCTCCCATGGTTGATTACCAGCTGGTGGCTAAGATGTGGCGGATACACAGTAAGTGGCGGTAGTAGTGGCCATCTGTATATTTGCTTGGGTTTTATACATGTTTACAAACTATAAGAAGATTCACAAGTCCATCTGGGGAGCCGTACTTTGAAACTGTTTGTGAATGGCAGGTACTTGGCAAACAAATACTTGGCAGTTGATTGGCTGAACCATCTGGCCGCTGTTGGCACACCTAAACCACGCCCGTATAGCTATAAACACGATGCTGATTAGAAAGTTCAGTTGCTACTTGGACACATTCAAAATGATTCCGAAGCTTTCCGGGCTGATTCTCACGGCGACTGAAGCTGGTGAGATCAGGACGGTCTCGCAAGGCTAGAGATTCCCTGCTGAAAGGCAGATATTTAAAAATACTATACAATGATGCCTGGTGCCTGCATGCTACCACTTCCTCTGATATTTGACGTGTTCTCCACAGAGCTGGACCTCCTGCCTTTCTCTGTGACATTCCTGTTGAGTTTCTGGGCAATGCAGTATGGTATTATTGGAGGAGTGGCTATATCTGGTATCATGCTGCTCTACAACACAGCCAGGCCCAGGATAACGGTAATATTTGTGTGTGAACTACATTTAGTTGACACAAAATTAAACCAAATGACAACGCTCTATAAAGGAAAGGGTATAATATGTAATTGTCAAGAACACGAAGTTAAATTTGAATAAAAAATAAACTAAAATACACAACTCCCTTCAATCCCATACGGTGCTCCCTCAGATGCTCCTATGCACATGCATTAGGAAGGCTATATTGGTGTTTTATGCGGTCTGCACCCACGTGTTTGTGTTCCTATAAAGCCAGGGCTGTACCAGATAATTTTTTCAGCATGCACAGAGAACAGTAAGCTAGTGGACCGCAATGAGATATTTGGTGAATTTGACTAAAAGTTTATTCGCTTACAGTTGCTTACTATAACTTTTTAAATAACCAAGTTGGACAACACATTTTCATTTATAACTATTTACTGTACATTGCACTTGGCATTGGTCTGTGTGTGTGTGTGCGTGTGTGTGTGTGCGGGCACGTGCATTGGGTGGACCGAGCAATGCATAATTTGTCCCTATTGTGTGCAGGTGTCTGACCATGACGTTTTAGTGATTGTGCCAGCCAGTGGACTCAGTTTTCCCTCCACAGAGTACCTCAGCCATGTAATATTCACTCAGGCTCTGCAGGGTAAGAGGGTGTTATATGGTTTAGAAACACTCAACTTTGTTCTAGAGAAATGTGATGTAATGAGCTATTCAAAACCTGAGGGGTTTTTGTTATTTTGGCTACGCATAAGTTGCGCTACAGTAAGAAATTGGTATATGAAATATCAAGCTTTAACCTTTGTGTGTGTGTGAGGTGTCTTAATTTACCAGCACCAGCATTTATAATATTAATCTGCTCTCTATGCTCTTGTTAAATGCTGCAATATGCAAACATTATCAAGATGGCCACACACAAAGATACTCGCCATAATACATGTATGCATATTGGCTTCCATACTAGATAATATATAGACTTTAAGTGTACACACTGTATACTGCTCTACACTACCAAATGTCTCCCACATTTGAAATCCTATTTAGCCGCGTGCACACCATTGATTCTGGAGCGCTCTGCTCAAAAATATTTGATGCACACACAGGTATAGTATTAGCTATCCATTAGCACACACAGGTATAGTATTAGCTATCCATTAGCACACACAGGTATAGCATTAGCTATCCATTAGCACACACATGTATAGCATTAGCTATCCATTAGCACACACAGGTATAGTATTAGCTATCCATTAGCACACACAGGTATAGCATTAGCTATCCATTAGCACACACAGGCATAGTATTAGCTATCCATTAGCACACACAGGTATAGCATTAGCTATCCATTAGCACATAACAGGCATAGCATTAGCTATCCATTAGCACACACATGCATAGTATTAGCTATCCATTAGCACACACAGGCATAGTATTAGCTATCCATTAGCACACACAGGTATAGTATTAGCTATCCATTAGCACACACAGGCATAGTATTAGCTATCCATTAGCACACACAGGTATAGTATTAGCTATCTATTAGCACACACAGGTATAGTATTAGCTATCCATTAGCACACACAGGCATAGCATAGCACAGGTATAGCACTAGCTAAAATTGATAGGTTTTTGAAAATTACATTAACGGTAAATGGTCTTTGGTGGGTCTCTAAATAGATTAGTACTCTCTAGGTGGGTCCTGGCACAAAAATGTTTGGGAACCCCTGCCCTATGGTACTGTATGTACTGATGTGAACTTGGTTTGGTGGGTTGCCATATCGTTGGCAGGCAGCAAATACAGTCTTAACCTGAGGATAACTCAGTTGAGAAGCAGCTCTAGAATGCAACAATGAATGGTTTTTATTATAACTCAGTTGAGAAGCATCTCTAGAATGCAACAATGAATGGTCCTGATTATAGCTCTGTTGAGAAGCATCTCTAGAATGCAGCATTGAATGGTCCTAATTATAACTCAGTTGAGAAGCATCTCTAGAATGCAGCAATGAATTGTCCTGATTATAACTCAGTTGAGAAGCATCTCTAGAATGCAGCATTGAATGGTGTTCTAAGGCTAAATCAGAGGAGCACTACTCTAGAAACAAAACAAGGTGAGACAACAAGACAACACATTGTCTCACAAGTCCAACACCAGTAGAAAGTGTTCACCAGGCTGCATGCGACTCCTATGAACATCTATACCAGTAATTGACACTGAAGGCGCATGAGTTGTGGGGAAGGGGGTGTTACATATTTACATGTATTTTTAAACCCTTCTCTTCTCCATCTTACCACTCTCTCCACCAGCCTCTCCACCGCGGTCTGTTGTCCTGGACTGCTATCATGTCAGCACTTTAGACTACACAGTGGTCAACGAATTAAAAGACCTGTTGAGACAATTCATGCTACGTAGAGTCTGCCTGGTCTTCTCCAGACTACAGGTACAGTTGTTAGCCCTTACTTATAGTGCCTGCCTATCTGAGCATTTGTCATCTCATCTGCAAAGCCTGGCCCACCTTCCGTGACAAAGCATTTGCCACGGAATGTTCATTTCAATAAACAGTCAAGCCACAACCAAAATGTGTGCTCAAAATCAGAATAAAGCATAAAACGTTAAGTTTGATATAAAACCAATAACCTAATATACTTTTTAGAATAAAGCTTTGTACACATTAAATGTATATGAACAACTCCCTCCTGATATTCTCTTTGTATTATCCTTGTTCTTCTTCTACAGCCCTCTATTCTTGAGGTTCTACTAGCAGTGGATTTGCCTGGTCTAAGACACACAGAGAGCGTAGCGGCAGCTCTGCAGATCTGCTCTCCTAGTATTGCCGATGACTGACACGACGGCTGGCTGATCACAAAGAGGATAGTAAATATTTGGCACAAGCTGATCAGTGACACTTGATAAACAGAACTGGTTGACCCGTAACAAGTGATTATATGGCTGACTGTAAATTAACTCTAGAGCTCTTTAAAGCTTCAAAAATCGTTTCCTGGTCAAAGATATGTGTATTTGATTTAGGAATATAAGTGTTCATATTGTATATTGTGGTATGAAATTTAAGATATTGTTATAAACCTTGTTTTGTCGTTGTTTACTTTTTTATAATTATAAAGACAAATTATTATTAATATTATTATTATTATTATGTCATTATATGTTGTTATGGAGTTTCTTATATATAATACTAGACTGGACAGTGGAGAGAGACAAAACAAAAAGAGGGAGATACATATTAGGGAGGACTGGGAAACTGACGATGTATAGAAAAAGAAAAAGTAATGTTTAGTAATGCTCTTAGTAATGCTCTCTGGCATTGTGTTGTATTAATTAGTTGATATCATATAACTATATAATGTTAATACTCACCATGTCACCTGTGGTCCCAGTCTAAAGTATCCTATAGAAGGGTTTCAGTGTCCCTTAGTCAACATTTGTTAGAAAGAAATTAGACTTATTTAATTAACATTTGGTGGAAAGCCAGTGCTTTAAACTACCTCATCTCACAGGATCCTGCATGATGCCTGCCAGGTACACATACTTTACCATAACTATGAAAAAACACTTTTAAGAATATGAGAATAGAAATGTCAGCCTTTTATGTGTACTCCTTACAGTAGCAGTAGGCATGGATTTGGATGCTGTCCCCCCTCTATTACTTAATTGACTGACCTTCAGTTCCAAGGTGACCCTTCCCTGGTGCCAGCAACATCACTGTTTACATCTGTAATTTCTAATAATGTAAATGAAAACAGTTCTACTATCATGCTCTACTTAAAGTGAGTTCTTACACTGTACAGCCATATTAGTGGTGCGGCTTAGTTAAGAATTGCGTAACAATTGTGAATTTTTTGATAAAAGCATACAATTCGGTACACTTGTAGAGAACAGCATTCCAACAAAATTTGGATGCACATTTTCAATATATCGCCCATGGCAACCGTTTTTCAAAATGGCAACCAGTTGCAAATGTTTTTAGATACATTTTCTAATCAGCGATGGATATAATATGATATTCAGGGCAGAATTAGTTGAATTTACCATACATAGTTATTGGAAATTTACATTTGGATAACACACGTGTCATTAAGAATTCAAGATGGCCGTCATGACGTAGGCAAATTGTAATAATGTTGCAACTGTCATGTGGCAGAAGTTTTTGGCTTCCATGACAGTTTCTAGCTTTTGACACGTGTTTGAAGCATTTTGAGCTGTTTCAAAGAGTCAAGCTTGCCATTCTGCACAGTGATTTCCCTTCATGTCCTCAGTCAATTCCACAGGATCCTAATTACAATGACAAACACCTGTCTCCAGTCCATCCATCCATCCATCTTCTCCCACTTATCCGGAGTCGGGTCGCGGGGGCAGCAGCTTCAGCAAGGGACCCCAAAC
>JAODTR010014115.1:0-27152 GCA_025399935.1 Amblyopsis rosae
CTCTCTCTATCTCCCTCCCCATCTCTTTCTCCCCCTCTCTCCCTCTCTCTCTCCCCCTCTCCCTCCACTCTTTGCTGTCCCTCGGCCGATGGTGCTTTACTGCACTGCAATATGGAGCCGGCCATTGTCCAGGTAATTATCTGCTTGAGCTAAGACCGCGACGCGTGCAGAAATGCGGGGAATGGACCGCGGATAGAATCAAATGGAGAGCAATAAAATGACGTTCCTCCGGCACAGATGAGGCTGTAACGGCGTCGGCAGCGATGTGCCGCTGAGGACGAGCAGCTCAAAAGGTGACACAAGTTGCTGCGGCAACATCTTGACGTTCGCTGGGCACAGAGACCGAACAGGAATGCACCAAAGGAAGAAGAAGAAGATTATGGACGTGCTTGTTTTCAATTAGAGCGGGGAGGAATAACGTTGTGTCAGCACTTTATCTGCTCCCTTTCTGTCCAAAATAGCTCTTGATTGGCAGATGAAACACCAGACACGATCAGTGACCGCACTGGGACATAGGCATTCATACGTACATAATAAACTGGCCGGCATTAGGCCAGTGTAACTTTAGAGTGTTCTGGTATTGCAAACGGAAAGCACCCTAAACAAGCATTGTCTGAGCGGCCAGCAGAACATACCTGGGATGTAGCTGTCTAAAAGCCCAATTTAAACAAGTCGGTACGGCTACAGTGCTGGTTCAGTCAGCAAACTTTCCCTCTGAAACATCTTCATGGGGAGCGTTTGTGGTGGAAAGAAGGCTTCTGTTTACTATGTGCCTCAAAATAAATAGGCATAACTAATCACAGTTGCAGCATCACAATAATACACTAAATAGATATTTTCATCGGTTTTGTTGACAACACAAAAACAAAAACACAGTGTCCTTATCGTTTAAATTTAATGGGATTTTTTTGTGGCCAGCAGTCTGAGCCAAATAGAATCGAGTCATGACAGCTCTGGAAAACAAGAAGTTTCACGAGCCCATATAGAATATTACCCTTACCATCCCGGTCTCACATGCCCAAATTGATGTCAACGAGCAAGTCAGACGATTGGACCACCTTCAACCAATAGGAACACTGCAAACACGGGTTCCTAACCAACAGAAAACGTCACCACCATGTGGCCTGTCAGTGGGGGGTTGGCAGAGCTTGCGATCGACATGATCTCATGAGGCTAACAGAATATTGCAACGTTTCACACTTGATGCTAACAGCATGATTGATGTATGCATCTAGAATGTAGCACTCGTCGAGTATGTATGTATGCATAGTACATTGTAGAGCGCTATGTTAATCGGACGTACAGTTAACTGGATGTACAGCTGCGCACAAAGACCCACGTCTGTTTAATGGCAATATTGTCTTTCATGTATTGAGAAGAAAACACGTTACGCCATTGTGACTGAACATGTAAAACTGTCAGTGCCACTGCATGTGAGACTACACAAGATCCTCGCTGCTTTTGCAATATAAGATGACTAAACAAATGTCATTCTTTTCAAAGTCATGCAAATTAGCCACGTTGCAAACTGGAGGCTTGCTTGTTGTTGAGCTGCAGGCCAATTTCTATGTACAGAATGTAAACACCTATAAACAGCAGGAGGGCGGCTGCATATTCCCTTACTACGGTAGACAGACAGACAGACAGACAGACAGATAGACAGATAGACAGATCGTTTTTATGGAGTGTCATTTGTTTCCATGTGGATCAGACAAGGACACCAGCTAGGACACCAGAATAGGACACAAGGACACCAGGCTAGGACACTAGAACACAAGGACACCAGACTAGGAAACCAGGCTAGGACACATGGACACCAGACATGGACACCAGGCTAGGACACAAGGACACTAGACTAGGACACCAGGCTAGGACACAAGGACACTAGACTAAATGAGCTGGGCTTATTATTAGCAGAGGAAAACATGTTGTTGTCGTCGAGGAAACTATTGTAATTAGCTAAACAGCAGTCAAGCTATTTGCTTTAATCATTTTCCTTCCTTTCACAGTGGCGGCTATCTCCATTATCATTATTCACATCTTCATATTCTCTATCAAAATAACTTGTTATTGTTGTGAAATTCATCATTATCAGTGTCATCTAATAACACTACAATGTCTTTGTAAGAAAACAACATAAAGAATCTCTCCAATAGTGAAAATATGCAATTATTGAAGACAAACAAGATTATACAAATACAACATTAGAAATTGAAAAGCAGTTACACATCTGAACTGATGCTATCTTGATGTCTCCATTCACTGGCATCTGCTAAATGCTCAGATAGAATTTTATTTCAGTTTAGTATTATTGGCGGCATGGGAGACCACAAACTTTAAAATGACGTCATCTGTCGAGACAGAGGCTAACAACCACAACAGTCCAATCCTCAGTGTTTGTCAGCGTTGTTCACTTGGGTTTCTATGCAACACCTCAATTGGACAACAGGCTTTAGAAGATTATTTGGACTTGCCCATGTGATGTTACGTGCCTGAAGAATCATATTTGCGTCAGAGAGAGAAAAAGAATACTTGCATGAATGCATTTTGCAATTAGGTGTGACCACAGTAGGTGGTCACAGTTTTATTTAATAACATGTGCACTACTGATGGGTACAGATGGAGGGAGGGTCATTGAAATATGTTAGCCAATCGATGAGCCCTACACTACACGAAGATGTGCTACAATAAGACATGCTACGTTAAGATGCGCTACAATAAGACGTGCTAGGCTAAAATGCGCTACGCTAAGCTACACTACAATAAGATGTGCTAGGCTAAGCTGCGCTACACTACACTAAGATGCGCTACAAAAAGACGTGCTAGGCTAAGATGCGCTACGCTAAGCTGCGCTACAATACGACGTGCTAGGCTAAGATGTACTATGCTAATATGCGCTATGCTAATATGAGCTATGCTACCTGTACTCCTAGCATCCAGGCCCAGGCTGAGGGGCTCTCAATTGCACCCAGGAGGCCAGAGCCTGCTTACCGCGGAGAGAAACCAGGTCAGCCGACGGGGGACCGGTCTCATTATCTCCTGCGTGTGTGGCGTGGCAAAGATCATGCTAACAGCATGTTGTCCTGACATGGCCACGGAGCAGACGGCGCTACAGCAAGCCACTCTGCGTCTAATAATGGTGCAGATTACAGAGCCAGCTCCACGCAGAAGAACATAGGATGGGAAGGTGTGTGTGGGGGGGGGGGCGGAGTAAAAAAAGTTTTTCGCTGTTTGGCCTGACAACTTGTCACAAAATCAGGAGGTCAGGTGTGTTTGTCTAGCGACCGTCAGCCGATCGATGAGCGACACACACACACACACACACACACACAAAGCTTGTTGATGACGGACAGCTCTCGACAAACACGCTGCATTTTTATTCAGTCTATGCTAGCACTAATCTGCAAGGTCGGCAGGGAGCTGGTACGTAGTGCTATAGCCTCCTCCCCGCTCTAACAACACGGGCTCTGTTTTAGTGGCACATTGTTTGGCCGGCTGAGGGGCCGTGCACACCCTCTGACAACCCGAGTGTCACACACACACACACACACACGTGCGCGTGCGTGCGTACCTCGGCGGCTAACGGGCACAGCGGCAGCTAGCTACGGTAGCGTGAGCCTGTGCATTCTGAGGAGCTAAATACCTCATTGCCTTTGTTGTAGGACGCGAGGCAGGATGGACCTGCGCCTGCTAGCTGCCGATATTGACAGCTGCAGCAACACACACACACACACATGCACACACGCACACACGGAAACATACACACACACACACAGAGGCAGGGTCTCTTTCAGCCAGTTTTATTTCCATTATGGTTTATTTTCTCATAGAACAGATATGGCACACAGGTGCAACTCTCATCAAAATCAACAAATCTCACAAAATACAGCATCTTCAGCATCACTAAACTATTCCCAATATCCAGAAGTAATATTGAATTTACAAATATTTTTTGATTTCCATTTACAAAACAGACGACATACAATAGTTCTGTTATATTGAGCTTTTTTAAATTGGGTTTTCCTGTTCAACAATTTGATACTTCCACGTACAAACATCTACACTTTTTACACACCGTACATTAATTTTAAATCGAAAGTCATATTTTGGAGAAGAATCTTCTCATGTAATATACAAGTTCAGGTCAAAACTTCACTGTGTAATTCCCGTGGTTAATTGTCTGTCTTGAATTTATACAGCCATCACTGAACAAGTATGCACTCTTGCATTAATGATGAACAATGATCCTGAAGCCAAGGAAGCTTTGACTTTACCTAGTGCTACATGAGCCACTGAGGAAAAGTAAATTCCTTGACTGTGTTGGACTGCCTCAGCTCACACTGAAAGTAGGGGGCAGGAGGGGTAGAGAGTTGTACAACCTTGTGACTTCTGTTGGGGGGAGTAGAGAGGAGTGCCATACCACTCAGATGCAGGAGGGTAATTTGATCATGTTTCACACCAAAACATTTTTGTACCGTTGGTCAATTTGGACACAAATCAAGGAGTGTAGCTTTAAGATGTTTTTTGTTCTTGGTTGGTCCATATTACTGCCAAAGTAAATGTTATAAATCTAGATAAAACAAAACTTGTTTTACTTATTAAAATAATCCAGCACATAGCAACAATAAATAGAAAAGTCTTACATTTAGGGGAGGAGCTTTAACTGATAGAGGGTGTACTTGTGATTGATTGACACATACACTCATTTAATCAAATCAACTGATTTTGCTTGACCTTAGAACCATTGAGGGAAAGCCTCTACTTACACATATTTGAGGCTATTGCTCCTAAACTCTGGAATGCTCTGCCTTCACCACTACGGCTTGCCATCTTTGCTGAGTCTTTCAAACAACAAGTTAAGACACACTTGTTTAAACAGGCATTTGACATTTGACTAGTTGTTTGGCTTCGTAGCGGAGACACCATGCTTATATTATTGGTATTCTGTTGTTTTGACTGTTTATTGTATTAGGCTACTGTGTACTTTTAATGTTTACCTTTGCTGTATTGTATTGCTTTTATTGTAAAGCACTTTGTGACTCATGTGTCTGTGAAAAGCGCTATATAAATAAATTATACTTTCTTACTTTAATGCTGCCCTCACACAGTCAAGTAGATAAACAGGTTTTCTAGATATAATATTATTTTGTACTTTTTAACTATGCACTCTCTCTGGCTAAGCTTCCCACATTAGTACAAAATGATTTGCACAATTACAAGCATCCTCCTCAGAAAATCAGAGAGAAGTTAAATGTTATCTGGATCCAAGTTATTCCGGGGAGTACAGTCACCACTAACGTTCAAGACATGTACATATATTGCACCAAACCCCACTTTGATCAAGAACAACCACTGCAAGCAACACATCTATGTGTCGTCATACAACAACAATGAAAAAGACTAACTCTTGGTTTAGACATCAGAAACTCCTGTCAAACAGGACGTCCAAGAGGTCAGACAATACAAATACACAAACATGCTTAACAATAAACCAAATATTTAACAAAAAAGGTGTTAATAGTCTCCTTGAATTTACGATCTGAGCCTTACTGAGCAACTAACAAGATTCATATGATCCCAACCCTCAAATAGCAATCGGCCTATACATATTTCAAGAGGTGTAATGGGAGTATTTGCTTCTTTAGGGTAACGAGCACCCAAGGGTAATAACATAACACACCAACTGAAGGTACTGCAAAAGTTTTCCTTCCCTCCCCTCTCTATTGAACTGTCTTGGCAGAAAAAGTAGAAAAATATGTGATACACAAAACATTACCGCAATCCCTCACACATTACTTAGGTCTTTCTGTATTACACACACAAACACACACACGCACAGAGACATAATGTATCAAAGATATGATACATTATACATACTCATTCACAAAGAAAGAAAAATCACGTACAGTAACCAAAACCCATGTATGAGACACATTAGTGTGTGACTCATTACAGGTTAAACTCCTCGTCAATATGATAATGCCAATCAAGCTAACCTTTAGATAGAAAAACAGGTGAAGAACTCGCATCCAACTACTCTCCATCCTGTGCTAGTAATCAAACAGCATGGTCATGTTTGCAAAACAGGTTCACTACAAAGTCCTTGCTAGTGACCGTTATTACAACCCTGCCATGAACACACACATACCACACACACACTCAAGACATGTTAGCACTCTACTCACTGATTGTCACCCTACCTAATGCACACTGCAGGATATGGAATGTATAAATAATAGCTACTGTACCAACAAACGTATACGTATAAGCCGCTTCTGTCTGTCAAGCATTGAAATTGCAACTAGAATCATATGTTGAACCAAATAGTTTTTTATGCTGTCGATACTTGTTTTTTATTCTATTAATAATTGATTATTTTAACTCGGTAACTGACTTCATGTGCCAGCATGTAAAAGCTGTGGCTAAAGAAAGGAACATATAGGGAGCAACATTATTGACTAACAGTGCTTTCTAACACACAAACTCAAAGTCAAGTCATGTAGACCCACTCATTCTATGTTACCTGGAGCTCTGCTGGTACTGCTCTGACACATCTGTGACATGTTATTACACCGTATGCAAGAAGATGGTCTGGTAAAAGTATGACTGGAGGCACATTTGACAATGACTTCTCTGCTCTGTGCCGTTTCCTGTGTGTGTGTGTGTAAACAGTGTTTAGCCAATACTGACCTAAGGATAGCTGCTTGTTTTGGTCAATTATAATTTGTGCTTCAATTAGGGAAACCAGGTATGGTTGTCACACTTTGTACCCTTGTGTGTATGTCTCAGCATCAGCACATCGCAAGAATAATTAAAACATTCAATAAATATAGCTCTATGCCTTGGATAGATATGCTTTTACAGTGTAAACTCATAGCTTAACTAAATAAATAGTGATCAACTATCAAAGGCACTCTTACACACTACTACAGCCAACCCCAAATTGGGGCTTGTTGTCACAGTGTCTGGGGTTGGTTGTCCCTATGGTTTTTAAATTCTTCTGTAAAATCTGAGGCTTTAATAAAACGTGCAACTTTTTTTTTTTAATAAATGAATTAGCTAACAAAAGTAAACAGTGTTGTCATCTGAATTAATATACAAATCATGAATTTATTAGCTACACATTGTGTTTACCCTGCTATGATATGTCCATGAAAAGATGCCATACAACCTAAAGACACCACATTTCAGTCAACATTTAGCTGTGCATGATGAATCCTATAGATTACCACAAATCCACACTTGTAAGTGCAATTCTGTGTATGTGAGTCAATAAAGAACATATACAGTACACCTATACTGTATATCTGTATGGCCATGTGACACCATGTGGGAAAAACCTATACCAATTAGACTTTTGGAATAAAATGTTTGCTAACTAGGCCTATAGTTTGGCTCTAGTTAAGAAGCTATTAACTCTGTATTATAATATCTTATAGCCCAAGACATACTGTGGCAAACAGTAGCTTTAGTGTTTTCTAGCATGCGTTTGCTAGTTTTGTGTTCCACTAACGTTCAAATTGTGTGTGGAGGAAGTTTACTGCAGGGATATCAACCAGAGTAGGTTCTTTGGAAAGGCAGCGAAACAAACCAAAGTCTGGTGTCTGATATCATCACTCTGTTTAAGGATATCACTACTCTGTTTAAACCAAATGTTGGAACTAAATGTCCCCAGAGGTGCTATCTCATCTCGTAGTGCCATAACCACATCTGGCCCAGCAAGACTATAAGCTCGGTGACAACCAACCCATGTAACAACCATACCTAGTTTCTACAACATTGTCATGATATCATTAAAATGTCTTAATACAACAAAGCATGTCTACCACATACTGCATTTGATTCAAGGTTCAAAGCCTGTATAATCTGTGTAAAATGTAGATACACAGCTTACTTACGCTTAATGTAACATAGTATAGCTATTATGTTGGCTTAGAGGGAACTGAGGAAAGGTATCTTGTACATTACTATGTTGAGCTAAGATACTGGAATGTATAATACGAACTGATTCACTATTACTATACAGTAAACACAGTGTAAACATTTAGGTCCATCAGACATTACATTACTGAATCAGCTGGAAAGCAGCCCAATTCTTGGTGATGAGCCAACAATCTAATGGCCATTTATAACAAGGCAAGGGTAACTGTGAATATGCAATGTGCAAAGACATGAGCTCCAGAATGCAGTCATGTTCTCTTCATAACACACACACACACATACATGCGCGCAAACACAAATATTTAGTAAATGTAAAACAAAAACCCATCCCATATACACTAAGATCCAGTGTCACACAATTAACACAGATATACATTAATACTGCCATAGGTTTCGAAGTTTTAGTGTTTGACAACAATTAGGGGGGAAACACTTGTGACATCACATAACGCATACAATAACAACAAAGAATCCTGTGAAATACTTCTTATTATTTGAGGCTGCAGTAGAGCAACTGACAGCATTAAAAATAACAAATCAATAGATGATTGCGCTGGTATCTCTTAGCTCCATAAAAAGCTGTAGTTGATAAAACTGGTTGTTTTAACAAATGTATATTTTAGATCTTGGAGATATTGCTCATGGGAGAACATTTCAAAGATTATGGGAAGGGAAAGACACAATTCGACATGTTCCACATATCTCTCATTATTCTGCGTAGAAATTATTTAAAAGAAAATCTTGACTGCAGTTGAAATTAGCTCTAATTGCTTTAATCTTATTTCCAACTTTACTTTCTGTAAAAACAATGAGTTGTTTTCTACAACATAGTAACACTGCACTTCCTGTTTCATAGGATTCTGAGTTTACTTTGGGGATGGCAGTGAGTTCTCTAGGTAATTGCAGGCAATTATCCCGTAATTATATTCAGGCAACAGCTGTCCTGTGCCGACTATGTTTTGTCACCCTCCAGTGGCCATTTCCTTTACTGCAACACTTGACCTCGCGTTTCAGGTAACTTCATAGCAAGGAAACTACCTGCAGCAAGAGCACCGGCAGCAAATATGATTGGCACCGCCTTAGTGATGCCCACAAAAGACTGGAAAATGCTTATACCCAGGACAGCAGCCATCTTGCAGAGGGCGTTATGGAAGCCAAATGCCGTTGTCCTGTAAAACAAAAAACACAATTGGTCATAGCAATGGAAAACTTCTTACGTTTAAGGAAATAGGTGAAGCAATAATAATGAAGAAATTTAGCAAGACATATATTAAAACATTTTTCTTAAAAAGGAAACCGCTCAGTTTGTATCTGGGATTCACCTTGACGTTGAAACTAGTGCTAAATAAATGCCAATAAGGGGCACTCGTCATTGGCTAGTCTCGCAGAGCCAGCCTTTACTTGCATAAAGTCTGGGACACAGCGTTGGCTAACTGCGTCAAGACCCACATGCTTGACAGAAGAGGTATTTTGATTGACATGCACAACGACCAACTACTTAACTCAGAAGCTCCACCCCACAACGCTTTACGAAGGCTAGAGTATTGTTGTTGTGAGCGGTGTTTGCCACATTTCTGGTGTTCCTACTGTACTTATGGAGTTAGGGCCGGAGAACAGTAAGCTATTGGACTGCAGGGAGATATTTGGTGAATTTAACAAAAAGTGTCTTACAGTAGTTTACAATCACTGACTATACCTTTAAAACCATCACAAACCATGAACCTTCTCATGAAGAACCAATGAACAGAGGTGATTCCTCTCAATTGACCAATCCCAAGCCCCGTCCCCCTTAGTTACTGTAACTAGGTTGGGACAAAACAGCATAGTAACAGACAGTTGATAGAGTCCAAACTTGCTCAACCGTTATTGGAGGACACAGCAAAAAGGGCTGGGGCTTCGGATCGGTCAAATATAAATCTAAGAAGAGTTGACATGTAAATCACCTTTTATCCGAGGGGTACAGCTCCACGGTCAGGACATCCAGGGCATTCCACGACGCAATGCTGATGCCCCCAAACAAACACAAGAGGGCGATCATTCCTGACTCATTACTTCCAAACATCAGGAAGAAACAGCTGATGCAAGATATGACACTGGATCCCGCTGTAAGAAGGCAAAAGGAGAGAGAGAGAGAGAGAGAGAGAGAGAGAGAGAGACAGGAATGTTAAGCTCATTCCATTTTCACTTACATTGTCAGTGTTTTTCAAGTGAATTATTTGATTTGCTACAAGTTTATAACCAAATACCTACCCAGCATCCTTAATCTGCCAATTTTGTCCATTAGCAATGCTGACACAATGTTGCCTGGCAACACGGCCAGCGTGCCGAGGAAGCTGACAAAGTATATCATGTAGGCATTGTTATCGTCGCTGAAGTCGAGCATACATCCTTCTTTGTTGTGGAGAAAGGTGCTGTTCAGCAGCTTGCAGTTGACAAACCTGTATTTGAAGAGGTCTGGCGGAGCAGAATGAGAAAGTGTCATTAGTCTATTAGAAGTCAATCATACAACGTAGAACAAAAGGGCAGTTAGCGGACTCAATTCCATTTCTGTGGCGTTAGGAGAGAGGAAGATAAGACGTGAGCCTGTAGGAGCTCCGTAGGGGGAGGAAGGAATAAGAGTACCACAGTGTTTCAAACGGCGTATAATAAAACCGTGTTTATTTTATCATCAGTAGTCTGTCAGGATGCATGCACATCATCAGATCAAATATGAGCACCCTCTGGCACAGGATATGTGTTTCATTGAGATCAAACAAAAAAGAATATCAGTGCGTCCGGGCTGAACATACACTGATGTACTCCATTGCATACAGAGTCGAGGGTTTAACAAAGGTTCAATTCCACTCAAAGGCTGTGTCATACTGAATGTGGTCCCATTAAAGAAAACACAAGTGTGCTTTCTGTACCTGTGTTATAAAAGAGACTTGCGATGAATGTGCAATTTCTGAAGAAGGTGTTTGTGGAGGTGATGTCTTCAAAGTAACACTCTTCAAATACAGAGTCCTCAAACACCATGGACTTCATTTTGAGATTCAGGAACCTTTGAGACACATTAAATAATGTCAGCAATGTTCAAATTGTGTGCATTGGCACTGAAACCAAAAGCAATTTAAAAATAACAACTATTATATACAGTATACTATATGTATGTAATGTACAGTATGTATGTATGCAGCATGCACGTGATTATAAAAGGTTCTGGGGGAAATAAATGCCGCAATCAAAAGGCACGTACTTGTCATTGAAGTATTGACCTTCACGGTGGACTTGGTTTTCCAGGGTGAAGTTGAATGTCACATGCTCCACCCTCTCCTTGGTGAACACCCTTGTACGCGATTCATATTCCTGTTTCTGGATGTACTTAATCATGTCAGGGAACCACACTGTCAGACCATAATAGCTGAGGAGCGGAGGCGAGAAGAGATTAAGTTAAGATGCATTAAGTTTCAGCACATGAAAACACAGTGTTGCAGTGTATATTACGTTTTTATCAGTGGTGAGCCGTCAGGGCCAGCAAGGCCTTCCCTGCTGGCCTAAACACAATCAGAATCACGCTTTTGTGTTTTTTCCGTTTTAATATGTTTCATGAATATGTATACTATGTATTAAATGGGCAAATGGTACATGGGCACATTTATATAGCGCTTTTATCCAAAGCGCTTTACAGTATTTTGCCTGACATTTACCCACACATTCATACACTGATGGTGACAGCTGCCATGCAAGGTGCAACCAACCACCAGGAGCAGTTAGGGGTTAGGCATCTTGCTCAAGGACGCTTAGGTAGATCAGCACCGGGGTTTGAACCTACAACCTTCCGGCTAGAAGTCCAACACCCAGAACACTAGAACATCCTGCCCCGAGCGGATATACTAGCTCAATGAAGTACGCCAGGAAACACAACTCTATAATGGAAAGACTTGCAGTAATATTGAAAAGACTGATACATAAGATGCTACATGATGCCTGCCTATGATGCAGCGCCCAGTTAAACTGTGTTTATGTATAACATTAATAATGATGGTTTCTGTAACCGTGGCATCATATTGTAACATCCAGGGTTCCTCCAAAGGGCGGCGCATGTCTTTACCGGGTTTGCTTCACCGGTGTGCGTTGTGGACGGCGGTGGTAAGCGCCCCACACCCACACGTGCAATCAGCGGATCGTTCCTAGCCGTGTGGGTGTGCTTTTGTTTATTTCTCGGTTTGTATTAAACGGCGAGCTGTGGCTCGCACACTCACCTGCATCAGCGTGTGGTTTGTTAATTCGGCACACGCCTCACCAGAGCCGTTACACATAATGGTGTGAGTTGTATCAGGTGCACCGCTGAAGGCCTAGGTGTGAAATGCACGGTTTGTACTCTACCTGAAAGACATGGTGAACCAAACGGCCATCAGCATCAACGTGGTTCTCTTATACTCTGGGTTGAAGCAGGCCAGGAAGTTACTTCGCACCTGGACACGTTGACAACCCAACAGGACAATGAATTGGGTTTCATGTTATATCGCTTAATGTGGATCCAGTAATAGCAGCTCCAGTTGTGATAATAAACAATGATAATAAATTAAATCTATCAAACCAAACCAGTTCCCGTTACTTAAAATATATATAAGACACTAAACAATATCACTTCATCTCACATATCTTATTTTACATTATTATTATTTGTAAATACAATATCATTTATTTATATTTAATGTATTATTATTATTATTATTATTATTATTATACATCACCTATGGATGCAAAGTACGTATGTGATAATGTAGCGTCCAGGGTTGCGGCAACAGGAGCCGCAACCACATGCCCGCGTCACCAGCGCCTCGCACCCAACCGTGCAATCAACCGATTGCCGTCAGCCATGTGGGTGTGAGGGCATATAGGCTGGTGACGCTCGGGGGGACGTTTGCAGGTTATTGTTCATGTTTCGCATTTCAAGTGTGGTTATGTGACTGTGCACGCCTTATGGTTTTTGAGTTTGTGTTCGCTGGTTAAGTTCTTTCAGGTCTATTAAAGGACGAGCCGTGTGGCTCGTTGCTCGTCCGGCGTCTGTGTGGTTTTTCACTTTTTGTTCATTTGCACTCACCTCGCCATCCCGGCGTTACAGATAATCTTTGGTTTGTGGAAGTGTTCGCAAGGAAAGTGACAATGAGTGTAAATTAAGCGATGTGGACACTGAATAAATAATCCTAATTAGGAAACAACAATTCAGCAAATATTTATGAGCCTGTTCTATCACTAGAACCATGAGTAGCCTATGAAACATACATGGCTATGGGATGTACACTGTGTCACCAGACATATTAAGCCCTTTAAATCTTTCTCACCTGCTTGGTGAGGCTGATGATCTTCAGTTTATAGCGCTGCCAGACTGGCGTGTCAGTGCCGGTGTCCACCAGCTCGTCGATCTGTTTAACAGTCTTGATTGTGGTGACCTTTGAACACAATGTAATTAAATCAATTGATGACAGCTACGTCTGTAACATTTAAACATATGCAGGAGTCGTGTGAACTATCGCATAAATGTCTGTTTGAAAGTGGAAATGTTTTTTAACACTCCAGGAAGGACATTTAGGTCGACGTCATAATTGAGCTATAGAGCTCAAAGTCAATTGTTTTCTGTCACTGTACGCTAGTACCATAATTATTAGCACCATACGAATTTGCAATACACAAATTGTAAATTAAACTTAACATAACTGGGGGCATTAGAAGTGAGGAAGGACAACTGTGAATTCCCAAAGCGCGTAGCATATGGCATGTTATTTTGTTCACCCTATGTCTTCAACACAATCATATGCAATGTCTCGATGTTTTAAAGCTGGTGATTTGTGACTATGGTTACAGTTTTCGCATGTATGTATAATCCATGCACCTGTGTGCATGCACATTGTAATGTTGTTGACAAATGTGTGAGACAATCAAGTATCCCTTACATTACCTTATTTATCTTTGTTTGTTGGCCTGATCCAAAATTGATTTATATTTTTCTATGTTTTTGGTGATACTCACTGAAAACACCCTTTCTGGGTAGCCCTTTGCTCTCATATTGGTATCGTGAACTTGCTTGAGAATCATCCAGCCTTCATCATGTTTACCATTCTGTTCAGCAATAAGAGCAAACGATGCATAAAAGCCAAGCAAAATAAAAAACATTTCTATTCTTTTTTTATGGATCCATGATCCATGTTTGTTGTTGTGCTTTTAGGCAAAACATCACATCAAAACATCTAACAGAAAAATCTTTAATTCATTTCACATTTTGTTGTTGCTTCTGTGGCCGAGCTGCGTCATTATACAATGCAACACGTAAAACGCATAAGAGACTATTTGGAGATGTAACAGCTTTAAGAAAACACAGAGAGCGGGAGACTGTTGTTGACAAACACATTAGAAGCGACCTCTGCGAACCTCCAAGTAAAAGCGTGGGCTCTCTGGCATGGCGCTGAGGGCGGCTATAGCTGCAACGGAAGGAAACGCACAGACCAGCACAAACACACGCCAGCTATGGAACTGGTACGCTGATCCCATTTGAAAACTCCAGCCTGAGAAACACAGAGACATATACATAAATCAGAATTAGAATGATACATAGATAGTATATGTAACATCAATGATCCCACAAACTACTGTATTTATCTGTGTGTTTTCATTGACAAATGTATTTGAAAAGTACTACTGTGGAATCATCTCACAGCCAAACCCCTCTCCATCCACTTGGACCATGTTGGCCAGTTTGCCTTGAGTCGCCTACCTGCTGAGTTCAGTGAATAGCAGGCAGGCAGCCAGAAGGGGGAGGATGTAATTGGCTGCCACATATTGTGAAGGCGGAGCTAAGACATGTTAAAAACTACTTACCATAGTGAGGGATTATGCCCCAGGCCATAGCAGAGGCATATATCCCGCCAATCATCCAGAACATACACAGCCAACTGAGGTGCTCTCCTCTCTTCTCTTGGGCCAGAAACTCAGAATAGTAAGAGAACACGATTGGAATGGACCCACCAATCCTGCGCAAATCACAAAATATGCATTTTGATTCATTGGTGATAACCATTCCTTGAGAGCCACTCCTGGTCATCAAGATTAGTTCATTTAACTTATCAACATTTAGTCACATTTAGTCACACTGAGAGAGATGTCTTCTGCTTGGTCAAGAGCACGATTATCACGACACCCAAGTAGATTATGTAACATTTAATTAGCCCAGCTCTGTAATAATAATAATAATACATTTACATTTTTTTGGACGCCTTTCTGAGCACTCACAAAATAATTCAGAAGATACAGCAGTTAGCAGTATTAGCAGTAATTTATTTTATTATTCCTGGCAAAAAAAGAATGCACCGTGAGGTACATAAACAGAAATGAGGTCAACAAAATAATGTGTCTCCCTCCCCCTCAAGAGAACACCTCTTCTCTCCAGGCCGTGGTTGCAAATAAGAAAACGTTCTTAACCAACTTGGCTGGTTAAATAAAAACTACAAATAACATCCTCATCTAAACAAATAATAGCACCGCCATGAGCATGTGACCTTCCTTTCTGTATTTCTTTCATGAACTTACCCAACCCCGGAAAGGAGACGGCAGAAGAGAAACGTGCTATAGCCCTGAACAAAGGAGGAGAAGAAGGAGAACACGCTGTTGATGGAGAGACAGATGAGGAGGGACTGTCGGCGACCTATCCGATCGGCCAAGCCACCCCAGAGGAATGCCCCCACCATCATCCCGAAATATACTATGAGACCTGTAGGGGGACAAAAGAGCACAAGAAATGATATGGTCCAAATACGTATGTTCCCCAAAAACACAGATACATTAATCACTTTAGATACACTCTAAGTGTTCAAAGGCTCACATATTCCCCTCCCCCAGAGCCACGCTGGCACACAACTGTGTTGAAAAAGAAAACAACACAGTCGTGGAGTGGAGTGCTGTTAAGTGAGGAGTTTACCTTTACTTGAATAAACAAGTATTACTGCTAAACTGCTAATGAGCGGTCTACCTAATTTGGACCGCTGTGTTGCCCTATCCTCGATGGCTGTTTCACCTAATTTACAGCAGCGCTGACGATTGTCTTGTCAGGGAGCTTCACTTGTTCCAGATATTGTATTAGTGATGTAGCAAACTGGTGACCGTGCTTCAACACGTATGCAAGTGTTTCTCGTCACAAGCTGTGATGTGAGTCAGTACGGGTCTCCACTGTCCAGTCTTGCTTGAAGTTATGGGGCGTCGTGTGTAAGCGTGTTTACTTTTGGCCACAAGGGGCAACGCTGAGCTTAAATGTATAAGAGTGTGTGACGTGAGTACATGAGACTGTGTGAACTCCTCACATTTGCATTCAAACACACCGGTGGTGCGACTTCGACTGAAAGCATATCTTCTAACTAAGGGATTCCACGGTAACTGTAATCACGCTACACGTGGCATTGCACTGCACTTTAAAAATACATACAAAGTGACATAATAATACACTTTACTGCTCAAATAAGCCCTATTTCTGATTCACAGATCCATAGCCTATACTAAATAATAAGTTATGTTATTTGTGATTAGTGGGCACAGTCTCAAAAGGCATAAAAGAGTGTGACACAAACAGAAAACCTTTGCTACAGCTGGAGGAGATATGACTTACCCAGCATGCTTTTGTTGGGCTCAGATAGACACATGTCCTTCTCCGCACTGGGGAGGACAAAGCCGACCACAAAGACCTCAACGCCGTCCGCCATGAGCGCCAAGCCCAACACGAAATAGAGGGTCCACTGGAACTTTCCGTGACCACACTCTTGTAGGATGGTCTCATACTGCTGAGCCAGCTCTTCCTGGTCCTTCCGTCGCTCCGCCTCCAAGGCCACTGTATCTCTCAGCGGCTGCCCGCCAGCCTGCACCGAACCCGGGCCTCCGGCGAGGCTTCCCTTGCCTGACTCGGCCCTGGGGATCCCCTGGTACTCTCCCTCGTAGATCTCGTCGTCCTCGTCGTGGCCCTCGGTGGAATCGCTGTGGGCGGCTTCATCGTCGTTGGCAGCCTGGCTGTCCTGGCGGTAGTAGCCCCCGTCCTGACTGCCCTGGACGGGGAAGTCGTCATCGTCGTCTTCCTCGAAGCGGCTGTACGAGCGTCGGCTGTACTCATCGGTCATTCGATCGACCCCGCGGCCCACTTTCTTGGAGGCCTGTCGCTTCACCTCTTTGGCAATGTCTTTGGCACCTTTTATGAAGGCAGTCCGGTTTTGGTAGCCGTCCTCCATTTTTGAAGAGGCTCAGAATATTCACACCGGACACTGGAATAAGCAGCAAGAACTGTGTAGGTGTGTTTGGCAGGGGTCAGTTTGTTGACGAAGGGTCCTCACAATTGTGAAGACTTGTCTTCACTTTCACAAGGCTCCTATGCCTGGGAGGGAAATACAAATTAGGACATGTCCGTCATATAGACCCTTAAGCCATGTAAGTGTGTGCAACCAGGAGCCACAGACGGACCGCTCTGTTATGAAGGGAGATTTATATTAAAAATTCAAACTTAAAAGTGCACATTAGCACATTAGGGAATCTTGGTGCTCTGTTACGAAGCCATTGTGGTCCATGAGAGCATGCGTTTATTGTTGGATGTTGGATCTTTCCATTCATAATTCATGGGATTACTTGTATACTAGTAGGTGTATGACTCCATTATTATCACATGATGGTAAACAAGCTTATGTAAAAGGGTTAGTTTCTAGTGTAGAATACTGCCTAATGTTAAATCCGCCATAATTTGTGTATTTGTCGCTGCTATAACGTAATTAGTGAAGCTTGAATACATTTTTTAATGTGTTCCATTTGGAAAAATGTTATGATGCTAATGTTTAGCAAGACAATCATGTGTAATCATTTTATAATCTCTATATTTTACCACTAATGCGGTTCTACATTTCCCTTTCAAACAAATTGTTGTTTGACGTAAAACTTCTAAACTAGGCCTCTTTTTTCTGGGGACATTTAATGAAATGGATAATAGAACTGGATGATTGAATTTGTGACACAGTGGGCATTGTCACAACAGACTAAACATGTGGCATTATGTTCATTTTAGCCACTTTTTCAAAAACAGGTCTGACAGATAGTAGACAGATAGTATTCCAAAGATGCTCAGTTAAAAACAGCTCTCTGTGCTGCTCACAGAGTAAAGTTGCTGTATAATGTAAATGGTGTATGTATCCTACTCTCTAAATGCATTGAGTTTGGGTTTAGACTAACTATATTCTATTTGAAAAATCTACACAGGCCTATCTTTCACACAAAATTGGAACTTCCTGTGTCCAACGCAGACTTAATTCAATTTTGAAATACATCTGAAATACATTTCCCAGATGCAGCCTATTTTTTCTTCATCAGAGGCTGTTTGCTGTGTAGCCTACGATCAAAGAAACCCTGCCAGCTAGGCATCACAGACCCAGCGTCATAGCCTGCCTGGGTAATGGATGCAAACCTAAAAGACTACTGTATCTGATATGATGCACCACAAGCCATTAGAGGCCATTAGCCCACAAGAAACGTGTGGGTTTTTCTGAAAGAGCGTCGACAATACAAAATTATAACAATCAATATTGTTCATTTGTTTTTATTTCAAAATGGCATCATGGCATAGGCTACTGCAATGTAGGGCTGCAAAACCAGTACCATAGGCATATGAATGATGCAAGACGATAGGCTACAAGTTATGCAACAGGTAGGGCTAGATAAATTATAGCCTATAAAAGGAAGGCTTATCATTGAGCGCATGTGTTAGTCGGTGTCAAAACGTCTATTATATGTTTTATGCCACAACAGTTTAGGCGAGCTAGAATCAAGCAACCGACATGGCACGTGTCATTCCAATGCGCAGTTTTTTTTTCTCCTGCATTTCATATAAGGCTATTATAACCTACAGAATCGCGATAGGTACGAGGTCAAGACAGATATATAGCCAGCAGCTGGAAGCCCTATGACACCTTCACCGCGTCATGATTTAATGGTGACACCTGAACATAAGACAGTCAGCCACAAAGATGAATAATAGCCAGTGTGTGAAAGGTTTATGCAAAGAGCATTGAGCCTATTTTTCTCAATTTCATCTGGCCGATTGGTTATGAGAGCTATAGCCTAATCATGCATTGATAATGATCGATGATAAAATGCTCTAGGCCTACACATATTTGAAATAAACATCTCATAATTAGCGTAGCCTGTCCACCGTATCTCTGGAGCGATGTCTGAGCTAATTCGTATTTTATAGGCTACTGCCAACATAAATGTCACGATTTTAGCCTACTGGATTACAGGCCCATTCGTTTGGTCTTAATTACCACCTTAAGAAAAGCGCTGTTACACGCGCCTGTATATGGACCAGTATATTTTAAATATCATACTCTCACCTTTCGACGGTCCCTCTATCTTCTTGTAGGCTGTCCCAATGAGGTGCAGTGTGCGTGTGAAACTATTGCTGTGCATCGATAGATGTTCTGCAAATTGTGGGTAGGATTCAGGATTCCACGCCGCCCAAGTGATTCGCAGTGATGGTGATGCAAGCGTCGAGGAAGTCTAAGCGTAAGGGCCCCCTCCCCCACGCAACCCCCACAAGATACATTGGCTACATTAATAGGCTACTATATATCGTGTATATATATATATATATATAGTATTACTATGTGACTAATATATTTATTTAATGTAATAGGTTCTTTGTTGTGTCTAAAATGTCTAGTTATATGGATTTAACAGTATTACAAATTAATAGGCTATAGTAAAATAAAATATCATTCTATTATCTAACTCTCAACGGGGTTATTTTCTAATAGTCATTTAACTAGTTAAATAAGGTCGATAGCAGTGTGTTCATTTCACTATTTTCTATTTCAATGTTCCCATGACAGAATAAATGTCCACAATTAAACACTCACACCTTACTCTTGTTGCTATGCCAACCACTTACCATCCTTGATTACATATGGTACAATAGCCTGCCGATTCACTTACTGTAGTAAAGAAACGTGAGCTTCTTTGATGGAGAGGTCACATTGGGTCCATTTATGCTGAGAATTATACAGTATATTTATGGTCACACAAACAATATGCTTGTTGATGCTGCATTAGACAGATTACATTGCTAATATGAAGAGCAGCCAGCGGGTAAAATAATTTCTCATAGTTGGCCAAACTGCTTACTGCTAGTGCTACTATTACCTATCCATAGTCTTGTGAAACACTAGTATTCACACACAGTAAGGCAGCATTTATATGGCAATCATCCTCATACAGCTGCAAGTTCAAAATTACAACTTTCTGGATAGTTAACAAGTGCTTTATGGTGTGTAAAAACCAACATATTCCCAAAATGGTTGCTTTTCACTTAATCAGCAGCCCACAGCCACATAGACAATTAACAACCCTGATGGGTGTGTAGGCACATGGAAAACAAAGGCACTATAGATAGCACTCACTCACCAACATAACCTATACTCCAAGGGACCAGGCTCATTTACAATAGTGAAAACATTACAACTGGTAGATATGAATGTTCTGATTTAGTTATAAATGGGATTATGTTAAGTATAACAGATCTTTTTTTGCTTTCATAGTTTGGCAAACATCAACCTCAATATTTTGATTAAAAAGTAGAGGATTCCATCTTTTTATTAAAACCTTTATTCCACAAAAGGTATGTTTCTGTACAGTGAAAACAAAAAAATACATTTGGTTAAATTACTTTCACAATTATAACCTAGAATGGATCTAACAATGTTTTTAAAAAAAGAAAAAAAGCATAACGAGAGTCCCACGCTGCCTTCTGTCTCCAGTCTGTCTCTGGGGGGTTAGGGCGGCATCGGGCCTCTCATGGGGACCCTAGGCAGGGCCCCGGGGGGCCTCGGAGGCATGGGAGGCCCTCTCTGGAAGCCGAAGTGAGGTGGGCGAGGAGGGCCGCCTCCATAGCCAGGCGGAGGCATGGGAGGGGGGCCTCTCATACCGTGATGCATGGGCGGTCCTGGTGGGCCAGAGAAAGAGGATGTTCAGGTTGAAGAAAAAAAGAAAGAAATACAGACATGTACAGATGCTTTAAACTGGCTGCTACAGCCACCGTAGAGAGAGCACTCACCCATGGGAGGGCCGTAGGGTCCCCTGGGTGGCATGCCCATGTGTGGGTGGGGGGGCATGCCGGGATGTGGCGCCCGGTGCTGGTTGGACCCGGGTGGCCCAGGAGGATGCCCCATCCCTGGGGGAGCGTGAGGTGGCATTTGCATCTGTGCCATACCTGTGGAGACAGCAGTTAATACAGGCTGCCCACTCCAAGTCTAATGTCTGTGGGGACAACAGTTAACACAGGCTGCCCACTCCAAGTCTAATGTCGGTGGGGACAACAGTTAACACAGGCTGCCCACTCCAAGTCTAATGTCTGTGGGGACAACAGTTAACACAGCCCACCAGAATGATACCTCCGTGAAAGGAACAGCCAGTAGGTACTATTCAAGTAAACATTCACGCCAATAGATCAAATATTGTTGAGCCACCTCAGTAATACCATGTCAAGTACATTTTCATGAATGCTAACAAAAATGAAAAACTCTGCAAACAAAATTCCCTGAAAATCCATTATTTCACAAAAAAGATTACATCTCTTGACTTTCCATGTCTGTAAAAATATGATTATATTCAATAAATTCCATGACCCTTATGAACCCCGTTAGAGTTCAAATCAATGACGAAGCTTGAGACAGTTCCCAATGTCTGTTATGTTTTGATGGAATAAGACTAATTAACATCAAGCACAACATGGAGATGTCAAGTGCACCAACACACCCTCTGGAGTAGCTCATTTGTGCCAGCTTGCTGGTCAAACATGCCAAATTCTCAGCACACAAGCGCCCAGATACGAAATATCTGACTAGTTGTGTTGCCTAGTGACAAATGGCTAATGTCTTCCGGCCCTACTGCCTTGGAATGAAACAGCAAGTAACAGCACAATTTGATGTAATGTGGTAAAGCTGCCATAGGTAGGATTTGTGGTTTGCAACAAGATTTGACTCGCTGTTAGCTGATGGATGGAATATCAAACAAATTACACTAAATTTAGCGCTATAAAATCCTACATTCGGGTCTGTTAAACTCTGATTATATTTATTACAACTTGCCTTTTAATTTCAGCATCAGTGGCATTTGGGACACAAGTTCATTTTGAATTTTCACTTCAACGTAAAGTTATTTTGTAGGAAAACGCAGTGTAACTGACAGTAATTGTATTACAAATTCGGAGAAATGTGTTGAGATGGGAGTTTCCCTGCCTGCTCCCAATGTGTACATAGTTGTATAATAGGGCTGAAACAGAATATTTGACTATTTGGATATTCATTTGATGTGTAGGTATTAGAGTTTGAATATATATTTTTTTCCCTCGCTTTTTACATGCATATTTTCTGTTGCGCACTGCAAACACAGGCTTTGAAATGTATTGACCTTTTTGTATTGTATGTTACATTTTTATTATAGGCTGCTGTGTAATTAATCTCTCTATTGTGCATGTCTGACTGGCTTGGTTTTTTAAATAACAGGAGATATTATTTGGCCTACATGATTGTGTTTGACCATTCATAAAATAATATCTGTAGTAGGTTTGCGCAAAAATGTTGACATATGGCCATTGGTCACATGGCTACTGTATAGCCTAGATTTCTTTACAAAATAAATTCTACAGTAGGCCTAGGCTACTACGTGTCCATATATTTAGGCTAATGTAGTGGTTTTGCAGGTAGAGAAAACCATACCATGAACTAGGCTAGAATACAGGAATTATACAGACATGTTGTCATAACATCCTATTTAGATTAATAGCCATATGAAACCAACAGTGTAGGTTACTAGATCTTATGTGACTGAACAGTAGCTTTAAGTCATTTTGAAATCTAAAAACTGGTTTCTACCGTAACTGCACGCACACAAAAGCGCAGTACAATGTAAACGCTGGGTTGGCTTATCGCAGTCACACATCCTCTAACCATCCGAGCATGAACTTTCTGCAGGTTTTTTAAAGATATTTGATAGTGCATTGTTGAATAAACATGGTACAATTTAGCATGTTAGCCTTAGCTAGCAGTGATGATGAGGTTGCTAACATGGGAAAGTGTTTAAGCCTCTTTGGAACAGGGCAACTTAAGTCTGCGTGGTACACTTGTAATTAATTGTGCATGGTCAGGGACATAAAAACCGTATTTGAGCTGGAAGCATTGCTTACAAGTCACCCGCACTAAATATTTTTTCATGTTATTTTCATTTTTACTCGCATTTGCGAGTGAAATATGTGCAACAAGTTACAACGATTACAACATGCACAGGGCCTCCCTCTTCACAACAGAGCAACATTATTTTCTCCTCAGTCTGGCAGGCGGAGGATTACGATCCCAAATAACTAGGAAAAAGGTAGATCTAACAAGCCAACATTAAATTAGATAGATTTTACAGTTTAAACATGAGCAATGTTCTCCATTGATGCTCATGGCTGTAAAGTCAGTACGGTAGTAGTCAAACCGGCCTACGTATGCGAGACCGTGCAAGAACCTGCGTTCACATTCTCACAATCTTCCGTAGTAAAAGTTACTAATCAAATGAGAAACGAGTAGCCTACAATGTAGTACACGATTGTTGTAGCAGCAAAAATTCAAAACCTCTTTTGGTATTTTGTTTTGTGTGTGACCCTCCGAGTCCTAAAAAAATGAATGTCGCTAAAAATAAAGTCTGCCAAATTCAGTCTGTTTCGATTCAAATGTTACGCTACTCATAGGACATCCTACCATTCCTCACCTCAATAATCAACTCCTCTATCCTCAGGCTGAGCTCCCAGCAACAGTCAGGACTGCTGAAACATTGCCCATATTCCGCAAGAGACTCAAAACACACCTCTTCGCAATCCACCTCGACTAGCGGACCTCTCCACCTCCTAGCGCTCAATGCTAAATAAAGTCTCTTACTCTAATGTTTAATTTTCTCTCTACCCTACTCTTATTTACTATCAAGAAAAAAAAAGGGAAATCATATTCTGCTCTTATGTACTTAGCACTTTAGTATTAGGCACTTTATTATTTAAGCCACTAGGGACTTTGTTGGACGATTTTATTTTATATTGACGTGGTAGTAGACATGATGACAAAATTCTGTAGCCTAACTATTCTGATATAATATTGGTTGCTTACAATTGCTGTTGCATGACCTGCCCAAATAATGACAAATGTCCTACATGCAAGTCGCTTTGGATAAAAGTGTTTGCCAAAAGCCGCAAATGTATATGGACAACAAATCTCTCAATTTCATTAAATAAGCTATGTAACATGATGTAAAATTTTACTGCAATAGTCTAGCAGGCAGTCCGAAACCAAACAACTCAACATCGCTGTAGGTTTGATTGATGCAGTCTGACCTAGCAAAAAGCCAATTGGTTCCTATCCATGGTTCTTATCTGCCATTTTGTCCGTCAAACAATACTTTCCACCTGTCATCCCATCAACATCTCAGTTAAACTGTCAATTCAATCGTTACTTTATGACAATTCAGTTCTTACAATTTTCTGAAACCGGAAAAACTGTCGATGGATTATTTGGATAAACTGAAAGATCACTGAGGTACATCTAAACACATGGCGTGTGTTTTAAGGTAATATACGTAATATACATGTAACACCTAGATGCTCCGAGGATGTTATGACCCAGCAATATACGTGCAAGTTCCTTTTACATGCAAGTTCCCTCGCCGAATACAAGTACTCGAGTACTCGCTCGTTTTCTCTGTCGGGTACCCGAGCAGTCAAAATTACCAAAGTGCACATCCCTAGTAGAAAACACACGTTATCATTACCTGGGTGCATGCCGGCTGGGGGGAAGGGGGGTGGTCCAGGCGGAGGGTGTCCTGAGCCACCGCCCTGAGGCCCTGGTGCCCCTGCGTTGGGTGGCATAGACATGCCTGGGGGCATCCCAGGGGGCATGGAGCCTGGGGGCGGCACGGGGGGGAAGGCACCAGGAGGGGGCATGCCTGAAAGAGACAGAACGAAGACAGTTCACATGTAGTTGGTGGTGGGAGCCCGGCACAGGTGTGCATGAACCGGTGTGGTCCTCTTAGCAAGGCTACCCTGTGGTTAGGCTGGCTGGGAAGACCACAGTTAACAAGCCGGCTTGTTTTCAGATTAATGTAAATAACCTATAATCTATTCCAAAAAACAGGATTGCCTGTACAATGTTGCCTTTGGTTCATCACGGTTTGGCAGCACATCAAGAAGTTGACCAAGGAGATCAAAAACGTGCAGAGATTCAAACTAACAACTTTTTCCAATGGAGATCTTATTATACTCCTGGACTAGTTTTATTATAGCCTGGTGTAACCAGACCATGCTCCTTTGGGAAGTGCTAACAGTAATTTCCTCCTACTTCAGGTAGACCTGTGGCTCATTTTTAAACAATTGGACAGCGCAGAACCAATTGGAGTTGCAACAACTGTTTTGATCGCCTCATCTAGCTCTACCACCATTTCATAACACGCTTGACTTCCAACATCATCTCACTAACCCACCCTGATTGGGCCGCCAGCAGGGTGGCTGTGCGAACGCTAAAGCGAACAGGGTTTCCAGACTATAATCTCATCAGAAATAAATTGAGCTGAGAGCAGTAGTCTGGCAGAGCCAGGCTAGGCTTATACCTCCATGCCTGTGAACCTGGCCGTGCATGTGACTGTTAGCGGCGATTCAAAAGGCTGTATAATCCATGCTAGTCCTCAGTGTTACCTGACATGGACATCGTAGCCCCCAGGGCGGTGAGAACCGGCGTGGGCGCGCTGGGCGGCGGTGGCGCGTCTGCAAACAGCTGGTGAGGCCGATCGGCCTGCGACAGCGGGTTCTGGGCAGCCAGGAGCCGCTCGGCCGCGGAGCCGTGGCGCTCTCCCTTGGAGTCCTTCTTGAAGGCGTAGGACACAGTGATGGGCCTGTTGCACAGGTACTGGCCATTCATGGCCTCGATGGCCGCGTCCGACGCGTCGAAACTGGCAAAGTTGATGAAGGCGTAGCCTTTGGAGTTCCCCGTGTCGGGGTCACGCATGATCTTGGGCGTCTGCAGGATAACGCCGAAGGCACTGAACGTGTCGTACAGCAGCTTCTCGTCGATCTCCGGGTCCAAGTTGCCGATGAAAATATTGGCGCCCACGTCCAAGTTCTTGTTGTGGGCCGAGGCCTTGTTGACCCGGATGGGCTTGCCGTACAGCTTGATCATATTCATGATTTTAATGGCGTAGTCTGCATCCTCTTCACTGAGGAACTCCACAAATCCATAGCCTGAAGAGACATCAAATGTGATTTAACTGAGCGGCTGATTATTTAAAGTTGGTCTCCATTTATTTTAATCCATCTGTAAGATTGAGCTAAAACATTTTACATTTACACTGGCTTTTAGATATGCTCTATATGCTGACACTGACTACAAAGATGCTTCGCCATCTTTGTAGTTCCAACATTATTCCAATTTTAATAATGGCCTGCCGCCAGAGGGCAAGGAGTTTAAATCATGCTCAATGTGTACAATATCAACATACAACAAACAATAAGAGAGTTAACATTTCTACTTTGAAAAGGTATAGGCTTAGTCAGTCATTCTAGAGAAATCTTGTTGATATTTTAACTTGATCCAAAAACAAAACAAAAAACTCCCTTCAATGTCATAGTTCAGACGCAACTTATTTTTGGAAGCTGTCGGACTCTTTTCTACATTATAACTTTATGGAGCGGACCGTGTTTTTAAAAGCGCCATGGGCGATGAACTTAAATGCTACCGCAGACACTTTTTTCAGCATGAAAATGAACCAACTGTAAATACTCACCCTGATGCTGTCCAGTTACTCTGTCTTTGGGCATGTGTGTGTTGACCACAGGCCCCGCCTGAAGAAAAAGCTCCCATAGCAGCGGCTCTGACACTTTCTCATCCAAGCCCCCCACATACACAGTTGCATCTGAAGTGGATCAAAATCAAGAAACACAGGTAGACTTAAATGGATGCAACGTAGTAGTAGTACAAGCTCAAATGCATAATCAGTAGGGTGCAACTTGCCCTAAAAGCAGAAAATATGCCAGCCTTAATTAAACATTTGAATTTGGACAAGGCCTACATACACTACCGTTCAAAAGTTTGGGGTCACCCAGACAATTTCATGTTTTCTATGAAAACTCACACATTCTTTCC